>OZ014506.1:39633718-39804125 GCA_963966075.1 Aphodius sticticus
TTTTGCCACCATAGCAACGAAAAAGTCACTTTGCTGTTAATTAAGGCTATGAATTGATATAAATTATTGTCTTGCGTGATTTATATGGTTTTAGACCAATGAGCCATTTTTTCACGTGTACCTACTCCATGAGTGCACCCTGATTATTCGACAGAAAACAGTTTTCCGATTACACTGATATTATCATATAAATTATTATATATTATTATGAAATAAAATTTCGAAAATAGTCGCGGGAAAATGTTGTTTAAAGCAGGGAAAAATCAGAATGACACCATGAACACAGAAACATATCTATCAATTTTCCATCACCAAAGAACGAAAACTATCATTTTGTTTATTGATCTAGGCGGCTATGAATTGGTAAAAATAATCGAACATCTGTACCCATGAGTAAAGGTACACATTCACACCCACACACACATTCATGCGGGGTCATTTTATCATAAAACATAGCCACCTAGATTAATAAACAAAAACTGATTTTGTTCAGAGTGTCAAAAAATTGCCTTTTGGGTATATTACCACTCCTTCAAATTTTGTTCGTCTAGCGTCATTAAGGCACCGTTGTAAAAACATCGCAACTACGAAACAAAATGTGTAAAGCTTATGGTGTCTGCGATGAGCTGGCCATACGTAACAGCCGAAATATGGGCATTGTTTACATATCTGACAATTATCGCATTTTTCGGTTAGCGGAAAAGTTATAATGTTTTGGCTGAAATTGTACCTAGATAAAAAATCTATTATTGTAGTGAGACTTTGGCTAGGGGTATTATATTTGAAAAAAGAGAAAGATGTAGGAGTAAAATTCATTTTTAACTTACCAAAAAATTAATTTTGGCCTAGCCAAGCTCCTTATTTATCTAAGAATTGACACTGAGAATTTCATCAATTTTGAACCATAAATAACGCCGTTAATAGAAAACGCGTTTTAGCACAGGTAGAACTGGGTCTTAAGGACGGCGTTGACCAGGCGGTTTTGAGCACGTAAAAGTGTTGGGTCATTACGTGGCGGTATCTCTGAGGCAAAAGTACGAAACTTAAAGTACAACCGCTATTTAGCTTCATTTTCCGCTCATTTATTGGTGTATTTGTATAAGTATTTTTTAAGCCTTTTTTCCGTTTTACCTAAAACTACTTATTAACCATTTTGCTCGCTAAAAATAAACAGCCCCCATCTATGTATTGAATGCAACTTCATCCTCGGTTTCAACATTGTTTATACTTATTATATTGCGTGCAGCGCACGTGCATTGGTATCGCAGATCTATTGGTAGGGAGTGTGTTGAAAGCGTCTCTACTTACTTATAACACGGAAGAGTGAGATGGAGTCATAATTGCGCTAATCCGACGAAGTTTGTCGTGACTCGTGACTTCTGTACGCTCGAACTTTGTTCCTGGCTTAGTTATTGTCGTTAAATTAGCGAACATGCTAATTTAACGACAATAACTAATTTAACATGCATTTACGTATAATAAGAAGCGTTCGGTACGGGCTGTCTTCTAAAAACGTAGCATGTAAAGTTGCAACGCGTAAATATGTTAGAAATGTTATCGAAGATATTTTGGAAACAGCAATATCAATTGCTGATTTTAAAAAGACGACAAAAAAATTTAAAGTGCCGAGATCCAGATTATATAATGCAGGCACAAACAAAAAAAGTAAACGTAAAATCATAATATTACTATGATCTGTTGCATTTACCTTGCGAAGCATAATCTATAGCTATATCCCAGTTCAAAACGCAACATAGGGAAATTATCAACATGCAACATTTAAATATCCGACTCTACATATGTGACCCCGGATACAAGGCGGTTATCGGGTCCAAAAAATGTTTTTGTTTGGTTTGTTTAGTTTTGGTTGCAAAACTATGTCGCTTTGTTTTGTTTTGCAACCAAAACTATGTCGCTTTGTTTTGCAACCAAAACTATGTCGCTTTGTTTTATTTTGCAACCAAAACTATGTCGCTTTGTTTTGTTTTGCAACCAAAATTAAACACAAAAAAACGCATAAACAAAAAATAAATTGACCAAAATTGGTTTGATAACCGCCTTTTTGTATCCGGGGTCACTGTGATTATTGGTTTTATAAAATATAACTTGGATAAAAGTGAATATTTTATAAGATATACATTTTTATTTTTTGGATGTCTGTTATGTCGAAAGCAATGTTTAAAAAAATTTATTAGATAAATTATTTTTTGAATATGTTTTTAAGTTATGTATTTGAAGTTATAAAAAATCCCGAAGACGTTTTATCGTATGTTTTATTTTATAATACAGATAATAGAGATAGAATCCGAAATTAAAATTTTTGCATGTAATTTTCTTTAGTTGAGTCTTGAAACGCGCCGTAGAATATGGCTCCCAAGGCAACAGATCACAATAATATTATGACTTTAAGTGTTTTTGTTTTTCAATAAAGACATATTTATGTTTTATTTTGTAATTCGTATTTTATTTAGATTTAAAAGGAAAATAAAGTTATTTTATTTAGCAATAAGGTGTTTGATTTATTATCATTTACTCATAAGTTAACAAATATTCAATCTACTGCTTTTTAATCAGTGATCAATAAATGGTTGCGTTTTCTTAAATCTTTTTAGAGTATGAATATTATGTCGCAATAATTCAACCAGTATTGTTATACAGCAAATAAACTTCAATTTCAAGTAAAAGTAATAATTTAAGTTTTGTCTGTTGAATAAATCATAACCACAATTTAAAAGATCAACAAAATACTCTATTGGTGGATGTGTTTATGGTTTCCGCTGGTGCCCGGCGCAGGGAGAACTCGTAAGTCGTTTGCCTAATACACCGCTTGTGCCCGGGCGCCCGTGAAATAATATAGGTACATCACCAAACAGATGAAAATATCACAACCGACCACCTCATTCTTCGACTTCTTGCCAACATAGTAGTTCCACAGAACTGGCTGACTGTAATAGCATAGGCTAATAAAACGGCGCGCCCTCTACTAAACAAGATCCACTCTTCTTCACTTCAGCAGGGCGATGACTGGGAGTAAGGGGAGACAAGGCAGGTCATGTCGCTTCCTGTAATATATGCTCAATAATATTGAGTTTACATGTACACGATTAAATGACCAACGAGAGCAAACTAAAGGTTTATTTGTTATGAATATGGGCTTATTTTGTTGTGGAGACGTGTCCCTAGGACATATCGGAGTTTCATTAACATTGCTGGTAAGTTGGTGTGATAATTTGATCTCTAAAGATAACGAATAATATGGAGAAAATATGGGTCTCTTTATCAATTAATTACTTGATTATGAGACGGCAGATTGCTCTCAAAATACCTGATGTCCGAATCACAAGTATGTAGATTGCAGGAGTAAAATTATTTTTAACGTCAAGCTATTTGGACGGCTGATTAGGTTAATTCAAGTATACCATGTTTTGCCCTATACTTATACTATAGCTCATCGCCGGCCTTAATAAAAAATTAAACGGGCGTATTGCGTGGGTCACCCGGTATCTATTTATCGCAATAGAATATATCGTGGGCTTAAAGGTAAAAGTCACTAACTAACATTTTGTTACATTTTCTTGAAACACGAATTAATTGTGGTCAAATGCTTCTAAATGCGCATCTTGTACAAGGAGGCGATCAATAAGTGTTCTAAGTACTCGAAAATGCATTAATTATCCAGAAAATATCATTATATTTGTTGGTAATACATCTTAAAGTCAATTTTTCGTAATTATTTTAGATGTTAGTTAGTGACTTTTACCTTTAACCCGACGATATACAGTTTTAGAATGCTTAAGATCTAGAGCTGAACATCAAGTTACACATCATTAAATTTAGAAAAGTCAACATTAGAGAATAATTATTGACAGTTAATCTTCTAAAAAGTAAAAAAAATCTAAATTTTAAGTATAGGTGTCTCTCATCTTATCCAAATAAATTACCCCGATTTCTCCATATTTCCACTGAACCAGTTTTACCATCATAAGATTATGCTAAAAACCTCACAACACAATCGTTAACGACCGTCCCGAAATTTCACCAAATTACCAGCTTGTACAAATTAGCCGGCCACAATCATAAAAAATAATTAACCAAAAAATTTTGTAATTTAAATTTTATCGCTATACCAACAACATGCCATCCAGATTTTAACACCATTAAACAATTACCAAATTCCGCCAAACAAAAACTAATTAGTGCAAGCCGCTCAACACCACTCAAAACAGATAAAACAACAAGAAGAATAACAAATTCAAGAAAACTTTCTAAACGTCGCCGGTCGTCGATCAATAACTTGAACTATGACCGCAAGCTGCGTGCTTGTCATCTTCCTTAGTTTTGTTCTTCCGCATCTGTAAACAAACAATAGTTTGTTCGTGGCTTCATTGCGGTGACTTTTTTGTCCATGTGACCTTCTGAGCATGGTAAAGCGACCCAATTGATAAATACAATGGATACAGCGCCATTTGGTCATTGTCGTGAATAACATCTTGATTTGTCATACCTACTTCTTACTTAACGTGTGTTTTTACCGTTATAATTATTTACTAAAAAAACGTACTGAATTGGACGTTTGTAACAAAAACATTGCACAGGCATGCACGAGCAGTTGAATTGTGAACTTGCGCTACCTATAAAGACTGTGGAGAAACCATTGCCAACTTTTGGTTTTGTTATAATAATAATAATAATATTCATTTATTTGCCCAACAGTTACCAATTACAGGACAAAATTTACAAGATTAACAATAGGTTCCAATAATAATAGTAATAATAACAACAACGCAGACACAAAAACTGAATTAAAAAAAATGTAAATTAAACATTATTATCTAAGAAACACGCTAAACCACAAAAATGTCCTCATAAGCACTATTGGCATTCCGAAACATGTGATTAAGCGGCGCGTTCAATCCAGTGTTAGTCTTAGCCGGAATGGGTTGAAAAGTTGACGCATATCGAGCAGAGGTCCTCGGCACATGAAAACGTACGCTGCCAAGCAATGACGGACAATCCAACTTGTTGTTTATCAGCTTTCTCAAGAAATCCGCACTATGTAGCTCACGACGGTGGTGTAACGACTCAAAGTCATGCGTCTGTAGCAAGAGCTCATAGTGGGAACCCTGCATGGGATAAATACCCGTCTGGCGAAAGCTGAGATATTTTAAAAACCTCCGTTGGATCCTCTCAATGGTCAGCTGATGTGAGATGTAATATGGATACCAGACCGTAGAAGCGTATTCTTACTTGCTTCGAACAAATGCAAAGTACAAAGATCTAAAAACGTATGGATCGCTGAACATCTTGCACATTCTTAGCACAAAACCAAGAGAACGGGACGCCGCAGAACACACACTCTGAACATGACCAACAAACGACAACTCTCCGTCGAACCAAACTCCCAGATCCTTAATGGCGTTCACCCGTACCAAAGTTCTCCCCGATAGAGTGTAGGTAGACGGAATTGGGTTCCGTTTACGAGTCATAGACATTACCTGGCATTTTTCAATATTTAACGGCAAGCCAAAATCGATGCACCATGTACCAAGTCGGTCGAGGTTCAACTGAAGCAATCGCACATCATCCTCAGATCGTATGGGAGTAAACAGCTTCAAATCATCCGCATAAGCAAGAGTATGACAAGAAAGCGTCTCCAGCAGGTCATTAATAAATAGAAGGAATAATAGAGGCCCCAAGTTTGAGCCCTGTGGAACGCCAGATGAGGAGAGATACTCATGGGATTTGTAACCATTATAGAACACATAATTCCCTCTGTCGAGCAAGTAAGACGATAGCAACTTAAATGCCGCTGGACAGAAGCCGAAGAGACTCAGTTTTCTCAGAAGAGTCTGATGAGGTATCATATCAAAGGCTTTACTAAAATCAGTGTAGAGTACGTCCAATTGACCGCCACCATCCACGATCTCAGCAGCAAACTGGGCGAATGTCGCCAGATTGGTAGTAGTGGAGCGGCCAGGGAAAAAGCCATGTTGATTCAGTGATACGTAAGGTTTTACGTGATGAAATATCTGAGAGTACAGAGCCCGTTCGAATAATTTCCCAAAATTCGACAATATTGCAATAGGCCTGTAATTTGCAATAACACCATTGTCACCCTTCCTATGCACCGGGAAGATTCTGGCCATCTTCCAAGCATCCGGGAAAGTCGACGTTCTAATTGCCAAATTAAAAATATACTGAAGTGGAAATCCGAATGAGCGGCATGCTCGATTTTAACAATTTAGGTTGTATTTTCGTCAGTTCCGATTATGATGTATCACTATTGTTTAGCTGTAAATTTTAGACGAATAATACACCTTTTGTTTGTTTTGCAAAAATATTGTATCCGAGCTGGACTCAAGTGGAATCAACAACAGCCTGACCTCTGAATACATTGTGTTGCTCCCCTTTGTTTTCGATATTTATCATTTGAAGATGTAATTTTTACGTGAACAATTAACAGCTAAGACCTGAGTGCCAGACAAGTGAAAGGCGTCATTATTTTAGTTTAATAGAAAAAAAAAGATGTTAATTTTAGTTCCAAAACACTGCAAAAACCAAAACATAAAAATCTACAGCCCAAAGGAGTGTGGTTCAAATGTAAAACAGAAGCAAGATAAATCCTTAAAAAATGTAAAAATCAAACATGGCGTCCATAAGAAAACTAAAAGTTGGTCATGGTTTCTCCACCGTCTTTAAAGATATCTTAAGTACGCAATTGGATTTGTAGTGCCTGCGTGTTATCGTTTCAAACGTCCAACTCCACTGCTTTTTTGAGTAAACACAGTATAAAACCGATGTTTCAAAACCTGTATTCTAAAACAAAATTTATATATTGTTATAAAATCTGTACTGGTCTTTTTGACCAAACGGAAACAAATGTTCTTACCCACAAATTTTAATACACCTTTCATTTCACATTAAATATACCCGATATTATCAGAAATGATGCATAGCTATACATTAAGTAACATATCGCGAGTCCGTTTGTTCACCAGATGGATTACATAACGTCATGCACTGATGGTAAGGAGTGTAGGGGTTTGATGGTGGTCTGATGGATAAAATTTGTGTTGGAAATCCTGACGGCCTGATGGAGTAAACCAATGAGCGTGCGTTTTATATAGCTAACCACACAATTATTATTTCATTTTTTATATGTATGTGTGGAGTGTACAAATTCCTCCATTTCTGTGGAACTTTTTTATCAGTTACAGTGTGTATAAATGGGCAAAAAAAGATATTTACTTTGAAAAAATATAAAAAAGCACAGAAGGTATCTAGGGTTATGCCCCCCCAGGCATAATAAAGTGCACTAACTCAATCAGTTGGTTCACCCCCCCCCCCTCCAATCCATCAGATCCAACGAGCTTCAACTTCGATGAGATGATGGATCTACCAACACCAACCTTGTGAAAAAAATTATGCTTAACCGATGTCACCAAGTGATTGCACCAAGATTAAAATAACCTTTTGATGCGATCAGTTCACATCACTGATGTCCACCGGTGAAGAAACGGACTCGCGAATAACATTGAATTAAAAGTTCTATTATTGCGAATTGAGTTTCAATATTCTATGACGTCCGCAAATTTCAGGCACAGTCTGGCACCCCAAATGTAACCACCTAACGTGCACGTCTGCGGCTTTATGCATTTTACTGCAAAAAGATCACTAAATTGTAATTTTGGCTCATATACGATAATGTTTATAAAATTCCGCACAAAAAACGTATTTACCACTTTTTCTTGTATACAGCGGATTTCAAACTACGACCACCCCAATATAGGAATACCTACTTTTAGTCTACTATCGCCTAAGGTTATGAGTACGCATTGGACAGATGTTGTTGTTGAATATTTAAATGTTTTTAAATTTAAATATAAATATAAAATTATTAACAAAAGAAAATATTCATACGCATATTATTAGTTTAATAAAACTTTTTTTTTTATTATTCATAAATGCATTACAATCTAGTCATAATTGACTAATGAGTAACTTAATTCTAATTTATTTTACTAGTTTAACTTAGCCTAACAGGCACCCATCGATGTCTCTCAGTTGGTCCTAGTATACTTGGCACGTTTTTCTTGCGCACTACGTAGCACTGTCTCTGCTATTCGAACTAACACTTACAACTAGCACTTACTCTGCTTTTCCACTAACTCACATTCACACTAACTCAAAAGGCTTCTTTCTCTTGAGTCTTCGGATTAATTCGGTGTTGTCGAGGAGCTGGATGGCCTCAACGTTTACGTGATGGTGAAGCCTTTCCTCGTGACTTCTTGCTACTTTTTGGATTTCTTTGCACACAAACTCCATTTTGAGGTCCTTGTGGAGATCATCATTCCTGATGTACCAAGGCGCATTGACAATGCATCTCAATACTTTATTTTGAAAGGTCTGGTTTAATAAAACTGAAATAAAAAATCATATTATTATACACTGAGCGCGTAAAGTATGGAAACATGACAAAATCTCATGAACGGTTTGCTATTTTAAAAAATCCTCGAACACGTCGATTTATAATTATCAAAATACACCTTATGATAACAAATTATTTTTTTACCTTCAATTGTTTTTAACAGATGACGTCATCGACATTTCTTTTAAATGACAACCCTATATCTTTTTTTAATGAATTTGCCAGATCTTTTAATGTCTTAATATTTTTATGGCCTTACATAAGAAAATTTTCGAGAAAAAGACAATTGAAGGTTATGAAATAAAAGTGACAAAATCTCCGGAACGGCTCGACCGAATTTAATGGAATTTTGGAATTAAGTATTTTGCGATCATGTGAAGTCACTGGCGTTATTATCGTTGATGCAACGTTTACAGTCTCTGAGATATAACCTGAAACTTTTGAATTTAAAATAGATCACCCTGTATATTTTGACATTTTCTGTTACATAGGATCTACAGATGAGATAAACATATATACAACAACATACTTTACAAAGTGGAAAATATTGTATAAATGTTTATGGATAATATTACAGTGTAGGAATTTTTTGCCCGTTGATATATAACCTGGTAATGATGATATAACTTTTTTTTGGGTTACCAGAGCTTAAAAACAGATGTTGTTTGTTTGACTTTTTAAATTAATCCAATATTTCGCTAAAAATTTTAGCTTCTTCAGGGACTACATAAAACAAAATTACAAATATATTAACATTTCTACATTACAAAAGAAACTGAACAAAGGTAGGTACCAATTAATAGTCCTAAAACATAGATACACGTAACGTAGACCACGGCATTTTGTATACACGAGGTGCCAGTGCAAACGAATAATAGAAACTGGCGGGAACTAGTCAATCGAAACCACAAAAATAAGTATCGATAAAAACGCCATCCACCCCAAAGCAACTAACGCAATGTGTCTACCTTTACAATTAGAATTTGAAAACAAAACAAAATATCAGTATTCTTATAAGATTCAACTAGTCAATTAATATAATTAAAAAACAACAACAGCATTATGCAAAAACCTACAATAAAGCAAACAGCATAAGACAACCATAAGCATAAATGAATAAAAAAATTATATATACAGGGTGTCTCACGGAACTGGTACATTAGAAGTTTCTCATGTTCTACTATTTCTGGAAACTTCAAATTTTGGAACTAGAATTTACTCGATCTGAGCTCTTCAGCTAAAATATCTCAAGTTAACTGTCACGTCCGGTCACCGGAAGTCGGTATCAACTTTGTTATTTTAAATGGAATAATATAATTTTTATTTTACTTTTGGTTTCTACGTATCAAAACACATCATTTTTGATAATGTTTCCCTATACCTAAATATCACCATTTTTGAGGTTTTTTAATGTTACTATTTTTTTGGTTATTTTCCCGGTTACGTTTAAAATTGAATATCTCGATTATTATTGAAACTAGAAGTTTCATGATTGGTGGTCCAAAACTAGAAACATAACCAAATAAGACGATGTTTAGTTCATCATGATATCTTATACAGGGTGATCAAAATTTACAACACAATAATTGAATTTTTAAACGTAAAAAACTCATTTTTTTCAAATGGAACACCCTGTATACCGATACGCCATTCTATAGGAAATCGTATTCCCTATCAATCAATATTAGGATTACCTATATCTATCTTTAATAGTTTTTGAGATATTGTCAGTATAAAAGAATGCAAACTAAATACACAACGATTTATTCTTTATTTATAGGAATGTAACAACTTTGGAACAGCAGGAAAACAGAAAAATATTGAAAAGGTTTCTTAAAACAAAAATAATAGATTTGGGATATCTAACTTAAATTAAAACTTAATTATGTTGTTCAAAATGTTGCCCGTTCTGCTCCAAACATTTTAAAACACTTCGCTGTAATACTGTCATCGTCGCTCTTCGGATTTCTTGTCGCTGAAGTCCATTAATGGGGGCTACTACTCTGTTAGTCAATTCTTCTCGAGTATTAACTGGTGTGGAATAGACCGGACTTTTCACATGACCCCAGAAATAAAAGTCTAATGGTGTTAAATCGGGTGAGCTTGGTGGCCACCGCCAGGGTCTTCTATTTCCGAACCACCTACCGTCACCTAACATCTGATTAAGTTGAATGGATACCACATGCAAAGAATGTGCCGGTGCACCGTCCATTTGATAAAAGCAGTCGCGTAAAATATTGAGGGAAAGAGTATCGCAAAAATTGTTCACACATCCACACAAAATTTCTAAATATCTATCACTATTTAAATTTTCGTTGTAAATTTCGTATCTAATTTCGTCCCCATTAGTGAATGGGAGTATTAAAAATTGATTTAAAGAAAAAGTAACAATATCTCAAAAACTATTAAAGATAGATATAGGGAACCGTAATATTGATTGATAGGGAATACAATTTCCTATCGAATGGCGTATCGGTATACAGGGTGTTCCATTTGAAAAAAATTAGTTTTTTACGTTTGAAAACTCAATTATTGTGTTGTAAATTTTGAACACCATGTATAAGATATCATGATGAACTAAACATCGTCGTATTTGGCTATGTTTCTAGTTTTGGACCATCAATCATGAAACTTCTAGTTTCTATAATAACCGAGATATTCAGTTTTAAACGTCACCGCGAAAATCACCAGAAAATTAGTCAAATCAAAAAAACTAAAAAATGGTGATATTTAGGTATAGGGAACCCTTATTAAAAATGATGTATTTTGATACGTAGAAGCCAAAAATAAAATTAAAATTATATCTTTCCATTTAAAATAACAAAGTTGATACCGACTTCCGTGACCGGACGTGACTATTAACTTGAGAATATTTTAGCCGAAGAGCTCAGATCGAGTAAATTCTAATTCCAAAATTTAAATTTTCCGGAAATAGTAGAACATGAGAAACTTCTAATGTACCAGTTCCGTGAGACACCCTGTATATATATATATATATATATATATATATATATATATATATATATATATATATATAATGGATGTTAATTCTTTGCAGAAACCTGCATATATTGATATAAAACTTTGAAATAGTTAATACAAGATGGCGGTAATTTTTTAAGTTAAAAAACTACAGCCACGCCTGACGTCGGACCGGCAATCCGTATATCTGGGTTCGAATCCCAGGCGTGGCTGTAGTTTTTTAACTTAAAAAATTACCGCCATCTTGTATTAACTATTTCAAAGTTATATATATATATATATATATATATATATATATATATATATATAGAGGAAAGATGGTTAATCGACGGTAAATATAAAGGAGAAATTATGTTACATCTTCGATCTTCGTATGACGGAATTGCCCGACAAATACCTTTCTCCTTTATTGTATATATATATATATATATATAGGAAAGCTGGTTAATCGACGGTGAGATATAAAGGAGAAAGGTATTTGTCGGGCAATTCCGTCATACGAAGATCGAAGAAGCAACCGTAGACACAGTGTTTCGGACTATTAGTCCTCATCAGTACGGTATAGCCAAGGAGCAAGATGGACACTCAATGGAAAAACACTCAAATGGTTCCCTACAGGGGGTGCCCAATGTCGCCAATTTGGTGCTTCAGTCCCAACATCTTCAGGATTCGAAGACAAGAAGTGACGTCGCGCCGGAGGTGACTGGTGCACCCCAGGTACACCATAGCCCATGGAAATTAAAGGAAAGCTGGTTAATCGACGGTGAGATATAAAGGAGAAAGGTATTTGTCGGGCAATTCCGTCATACGAAGATCGAAGAAGCAACCGTAGACACAGTGTTTCGGACTATTAGTCCTCATCAGTACGGTATAGCCAAGGAGCAAGATGGACACTCAATGGAAAAACACTCAAATGGTTCCCTACAGGGGGTGCCCAATGTCGCCAATAGTTAATGAGAAAAGAATAGATACTACTTAATTGACTAGTGTCTGATTTAAAGTTCAAACAATCGCTGATGTTACGTTGAATATGAAACATTTCCAAAAACAATCTTGATCTGTAGTTGTTTTCACGGGCAATGACCTCAGTATGTTCAAACTTTATAACGAGGTTGCTGTCAGCGCTGTGCAAAGCGACTGCGCAATTTTTCTTTTTTAATTTTGTGTCGCTTTTGTGCAATGCCAACCGTGATTTTAGCCATTGGCTAGTTTGGCCAATGCTGTCGTACGTTGCTGTCTATCAGCCTCTCACTCGCGATCCCACGATTACGATACAAAAGAAGAACAATGAATTTGTTAACTTACTCAAGAAGGAGCTTCTGATAGATGACAACACTGCCAGGTCACTTATTAAATACAATTCGGTGCCATCCAGGTTTTACGGTCTGCCTAAGATTCACAAAGTTAATGTTCCCCTTCGCCTTATAGTCTCCTCCAGAGACTCGTTTGCGCTCTCCGATTTTCTAGCTAAAATTCTACAGTTAGCATTGAATCTAGATGAGGGATACAACATTAGAGACACTTTCGCATTTTGTAGTATGATGGAAAATAGAACTGTCCCTCACAACTATGTCCTTGTGTCTCTTGATGTAGTCTCTCTTTACACAAGCATTCCACTGGAATTGGTATTGACTACCATTGAGAGGGGTTGGAAAGACATTGGTGCCTGCTGCTCGGTTCCTCTAAAGTTATTTTTGGAGCTGGTGAGGTTCACGTACACCAATTGCTATTTTACCTTTCAGGATAAGTTTTATAAACAAATTTTTGGCACACCTATGGGTTCCCCACTGAGTCCCATAGTGGCTCAGCTTGTCATGGATTGCCTCTTGAAAGCTTGTGTTGGGAGGCTATCCTTTGTTCTGCCTTTCCTATTCAAATATGTGGATGACATCATATGTGCTGTCCCTTGTGACAAAGTAGAAGACATTTTAAATACCTTCAACAGCTTTAATTCCCACATACAATTCACGGTTGAGAGAGAGGCGGATCATGGGGTTCCCTTTCTGGACACTATGGTGATGCGTGAACCTACATCCAACCGGATTATGTTGGACTGGTACATGAAATCTACTGCTTCAGGTAGATACATCAATTTTCATTCTAGCCACTCTATTAGCCAAAAAATAAATACTGTGTTGGCGATGAGGAATATGGTAACACGCATCAGCGACGTCTCTCTTGTGGACGCGAACCTGAAAAAGTTAAGCAACATGTTCTGCAATAATGGGTACCCTAAATCGCTAATTCAAAGACTCATTTATAAGACCCCCTTTAATGAGCAGGCCACTGATGACGGGTGTAGCAGGCCAAGTGTGAGCAGCCAAGTGTGACCAAAAAACTGACTATGGTTAGCAATTTGTCCACCAAGCTGGTGAATATGTTTAGTAACGACGCTTTTCGTGTAGTGTTGAGCAATGTCAAAACTGTTGGTGGTATTTTTTCTAACACAAAAGATAAAACTCCGCAACCTCTGCAACCTAATGTTATATATTGCATTCCCTGTGGGGGCTGTTCCTTAAAATATTATGGCCAAACTAGCCAATGGCTAAAATTACGGTTGGCATTGCACAAAAGCGACACAAAATTAAAAAAGAAAAATTGCGCAGTAGCTTTGCACAGCGCTGACAGCAACCACGTTATAAAGTTTGAACATACTGAGGTCATTGCCCGTGAAAACAACTACAGATCTAGATTGTTTTTGGAAATGTTTCATATTCAACGTAACATCAGCGATTGTTTGAACTTTAAATCAGACACTAGTCAATTAAGTAGTATCTATTCTTTTCTCATTAACTATAATTTTAAAAATTGACGCGAGTCGGTTCTTGCTGGCGTTGGAATCCCTGCTAGTTTGGAGTGACATTTCGCTAAAACTTCATGTTTGTTTTCATAGCTGTTCTTTGTAAAAATGGTAACATGTCGTTCCATCTATTGTTAATTTATTTTGATGTAATTGTGGATATGTATTTGCCTTGTGAACGTGTAAATGTGTTTTGTGCTGGGCCTCTTCGTCGGTGAAGATAATTTCTTTGTCCGTGCCAACTTCGCAGAACTCTGGTTGTAAGTGTTAATATCATTGTTCATTACTGTTAGAAGTCAGGATTTTTGGTTCTTTTAGCCTGTTCCTGATGATGCAGCGAAAATTAGAACATAGAAAAAAGAAGTTACCTTATTTCGACCTAGACCAAAAATTCCCAATAATTGAAGTTACTTTATATTGTATAATATATACATATGGTCGTTGCTGCCTCTATTTGTTATATATATAAGTTGATAATTTAACGACTGTATGTTATTATACCATAAACCTTAGTGGGAATTCAGTCAAAAAACGTTTTTTCTTTTTTATATTTTTTTAGGTACATGGAATAAAAAATATAAAAAAGAAAAAACATTTTTTGACTGAATTCCCACTAAGGTTTATGGTATATATATATATATATATATATATATATATATATATATATAGGAGAAAGGTATTTGTCGGGCAATTCCGTCATATATATATATATATATATATATATATATATATATATATCGCATCACATATGTTGCTCAGAGTGTCTGTGTCTGCTCGCAAATTCATGGCGGCATTACTCTCTTTTATCCCAATCATTTCGAAAAATAGCCTCTCACGGAGGTTGCGTTTCTTGTAAAGTATTTCTACATTATCAAAATCAATAGCATGGTTTTCATTTGTCAGTTTTGATTTAACCTTGTCTTCAACAAATTACCCGTTTAACCAACATAACGTGCTTCGCAACCAGCACACGGCACACGATAAACAACATTGGACATATACTCTGATGGAGTCTTTTGTTTTAACTTAGTGGAAAAATTACCAACCGTCCCAGGTTGTAATAGGCAATTCTTAGGTTCTCAATACAAAAAATACGGGAGAGGACATTTGACAAACCAGGGATGAAAGGAAACCTTCTATAAATAACGGGACCACGTGCAATCGGGGCAGTTAAATCTGAGAGAACTCTTCTTGAGGCGACACCAAAGATTAACTTTTTAAGTAGTAGTTTAGGGTAACCGTTGTTGAGAAATAATCTCAAGTCTGTTTTTAACCCCTGGTAACTCAAAAAAACTTATATCATCATTACGTTTATGTATAAGTTCGAGCACTAGAAGTTGCTCCAGTAACCTGCGTGCCGCAGGACACGCATCCTACAAGCGTCCCTGTCAGTGGCGTGTAGAAATTGGAACAGGCCGGCCGAAAGGACTTCTTCGTACGCCTCCTCAGAAATCTAAAAAGAAAGAAGAAGCGGCGAAGGTGGCGTAGACCGGAGTTCGCGGGCAACGGGTCGAAAAAATCGCCAGAGTGTTGCAAGAAGGAGGAAGACCCAGAAAACGGTAACAGTAACGACTGGGTCTGGTCTGTCTACCGTGGCGGCCTACGGTGCTCCGGACCACGAGCGGAACAGTTTTCTGCCAACATCCTCGCGAAGAAGTCGCGCGTCCAAACGCGGTGGTCGATATAGTGTGCGTGCGCTCGATTCTTCTTCCTGAATCTACGGCGGCTGCGACCCGTGGAGAATCATCAGTGCGAAAAAACTAACTTTGCTTATTTGATAGACTAGATTTGTATAAAATGTGTCCGAGGAGAACTAGGATAGGTTGGACTTTTCTCGTCTTCGTTATGCTGATCGCTAAGGTGAGACTTTTTGGGGGATAATGATGGACTATTGTTAATAATTTTCAATATAGATGAGAATGCGTAGGTAATAATAACAAAAGTATGCAAACAAAATTTGTTTACTGTTCCTTTATGGGAAGGATTCTGTTCTCCATGGTGGAAGGCTAAATGAACAAAATAACTACATGATTTTTTAGATAATTTTCAATTATGGCCTTCAGACTGACCATAATTTATAACACGTCTTCATACAGACTGATCATACATGCCTGAGGATAGTTTGAGTTTGCCCCAAACCTAAATTATTGCTATTGGTCAGCTGGTATTGGAGTGACACAGGAGTGACATACAACGGTTTTTGTGCTGCGTTTGAGTAAATATGTATTTTTTTTTTTTAATTTAAAAATTGTTATGTTTCTGTACCTATAAGAAATGTTAAGTTGGTACCACTTCGACGAAACGTCAAGAATAAAAAACTAATTCAAATTCTAACTGTTTTATATTTGTTCATTACTCTGTACATGTCACGCGTACCAACATACTAAAATAAAACTACAGTCGTCGCTATACTTTATTTACAATTTATCGTTTTTAGAATTAGATATAACAACGGGTTGATATTCCTTATCAACAAACAATCAAATTGGTGATCTTAGTTTATTTCAAATTTGTATTTTGTACGTTGCCGCACTAGAGCGGCAAAGTTCCATAGCAGTTCTCCAACCTCTGACGAAAACAGCTGTTTTCGAGTGTGACAGCACAAAAATGTTTTTTATTTGCTTCAAAGCTTGAATGTTCAACGTTCAATGGCCCAAAAAATACACGGCACTCTATCGTACCTTAAAAAAACGCGTGACCAAGCTGAATGCTGATGAAGTTCTCTAAAATAAAAGTTTGAACCTTGAACTTGTAGAATAAAACTAGTGCAAATTCCAACCACTGATAGGTATCATATTTCTGTCAAACGCGGATCCAGATTTCCTGGTGCCCTACTAAAAACCCTGTGCACATCACTGTACAAAGTTGTTACATGCAAGGCCGCCGAGAGGGGGTGACATTTGAGACTTTTGTCACGATAATGTCCATAAAATGCATGGCGTGTTTAAAATGCATGGTACTCATTCTTGTTATAATACAATAATGATAAAAGTTCATCAGGGGCGCGTGATTCCTTCAGACGGCCTTATGAAAATTAGAATTTGGGGACCCAACGCAATATAATGTTGAGTTCATTGATTTTTCTTCGACTGGGAGTTTTAGGGCGATCTGCAGCTAATGTTATTGTATTCAACACTACCCGTGTAAAATAACCGAACAAAAATGTTAGATAAAATTTCATTAAAGACACAATTGTTTATTTTTCTAAATTTCTTCAAATAAAATTCCATTTCCGACGTTCAACTACTTTCGATTTTATTAGTTTAGTATACATATAGCGTTACACCGTGCCCATGATAGACAATAAATAGCAAACGCTGATAGCAAATGCATATTTAGTTTATATAAGGATTGCATTGTTAATTGTAGTCTCAGTTCATTATGACCACACGCAAATAATCTGTATTGTCACTGCAGATTATAAATAGAACTCCGCATATAATATACAGTGTATAAAATATTATGTGAAATAAATACACGTTTTAGAAAACGATAAGTGTAGCCATTACAATTTTTAATATTAACTTGCTTTTAATTTTATTCATAGCAACATAAAAATAGTATATCCTTACATAAGTAAATTGACGAGAAAAAGACAATTGAAAATTAGTTCGATTATAGTCTGTAAATGGAAACTGAATACAAATTTTCGCACTTTCTTATGCACTACAACATTTGTAATGAAAGTTTCAGGATTTTCTGAAAGGCTGAGCTCATTGCCCTATGAATTTCAAGATAACAAAGCTTATATGTTTATCTGAAAATTTCCTAACATAAAGGCTCGAACCGTGAACTTTTCTTATAAGGATATACTTATAATGAGAAAAGTATTGTGACAACTGTGTGAACTTGTGTAGACGAAGCCACAGAGTAACAAAGCTATTTCGCTAGTGGACAAGGCGGGAGTAAAATACAAAACTCAAGGTTCAAGCATATGCAAAGGTGTTTGTTCCCTGCCTAAAATACCAGGATAGTAGATTTTAGCCCGGGAATTCCGGGAATCGAACCCGGGACCTCGAGCGTAGATCGTAGATCTATCCTATGCGCCATCGACCCTCCCCCCCCTTTACGTCGTAATACTTTTGAAAGTTTGAGATATTTTATGATTGGTAATAGATTGTTTATAGATATAGATAGTTAGGCATAGGCTAGTTGAGGCCATGGCATCCAGAGGGCCGGGGTTTGAGCAAGATTCATTCACAAATTATAGGGTTTTCGACTTATATATTATATATTTATGCTCGGATGTCATGACCAAAGTAACGCATGGCTAACTTAAGTTTCAGTAAGTTCTTGACGAAGTCTAGGGCATTACTCTTGAGGAACGTATATACCAGTTGCTATGATTAGTGCCTACGCATTTTGACACATTTTTCACGGGTTAGTAAAGATACAGATCTAGCTGTTTAAAATTGTATATAAATTTAAATGTTATTTAAATTTTTATTTTATGTTATAATA
This sequence comes from Aphodius sticticus, assembly GCA_963966075.1. Lineage (NCBI taxonomy): Eukaryota > Metazoa > Arthropoda > Insecta > Coleoptera > Scarabaeidae > Aphodius > Aphodius sticticus. The sequence continues at coordinate 39,652,390 of OZ014506.1, forward strand.
ATTGTTATAAATATAAATTATACAATACTTCATAACTTTTCCTTTTTTATGTTTGTAATAAAATAGATTCAACTCAAAAGATGCCAACATCTTTACATTTCAGATTGATCCAGATTTGAAACAACAGCTTTACATCTTATGTAAAACTGTTATTAATTAAACCAATAACCCGGTTTGTGGCACAACAAACAACGCAATTTTATTGTGTATTGGAATAGTTTTATTATAGAATACCATCTAAATTGTATTGTCATCAATACCGTTTGTATCAAAAGAGCCGCAGTCGTCCATTCTTTTCGCACAAATAGCAGATGTCTCCTAACATACATAGCATCATTCATTAATCATAATCATTAGTTCTAAACATATGTTGTGGTACAGGTCCAAGAGAAGTTTGCGGATACAGCGCGACCTCTGTGATTGATACGTTATTCATCAGCTTTCCGCAGCTCATAAAGCAATTTGAGTACACGCGAAACTATTAGCATTAGTATGTTACCTATTAACATACGTAATTATGGCTCATTACGAAGATACAATAATGAATTCACCAACAATGCATCTTAGCGAATATAATTATTAGTAGTCCGTCGAGAGATGAATTAATCATTAAATGATTTATTCTTCCTATATTTGTGGATGTACACTTATATTAACAATTATCAATTTCGATGGTAATGTTTATAATGTATGGTTCGTGCTAAAAAGGTACATCTCTACCAAGTTGACGAACATTTTCCACAATCATTCTTAGTTATATTTTCTTATTCTTATTAGTTTTTTTTTCTGTCCACAAAAATTCGGATTTTGGGGTAAATAAACCAAAACAACTTGCTGAGTCAGAGTGTCTCAAACATTATTTACAAAATACAAAATTATTTGTTTCTTCAAGTATAATCAACAAAAGCTTTTTTAAAAATTGCATAGGTATGTGAAGAAAATATCTGTTCTAAAATAAATTATTATTTATCATAGATTTTATAGCCAATGAAAACTCATTCCTCTCTTTTAGTTAAGACACTTTTTTGTGGAGCTTATACCTTTGCTTCTGACCAACCACAGTTTTTAAGGATTTTGGACTTGCAAACTTAACCTACAGATACAAATTTAATGTTCTTAAAATAATAACAAGAACTTAAAATTTTATAAAATAAAAATACGGTTTTACGTACTACTATCTTGCTATTTCTTGCTCTAAAATTTAGCAAAGTAGGTACCGAAATACATAGTGTTCCATCAAAAAAAAACATAACATTTAATTGTTGCTATCTTGGGACACTCTGCATAGGTGATAATAATTTTAAAACGTGTCACATTGTATTTTAAAACGCAACACATCCACATTGAAATTTTTGTTTAACTCAAATAAACACGTGTTTTAACAGATGTAAAGTAATATTGTTTTTACTCAAATAAACATTCTTTGCGGCAAATAAATATATTTTTGGTTCTCATCGAACAAATATTAATCTGATTAAACAAAAATTTCCATCTGTGTAGTACGAATCAATTCAAAAATATATTTTTATCCTACGCGCGTCAGATGCTGTTTGCCCGCCAGGACTGTAATGAACAGTTTTCATCGCTAGCCACGAAAATAATTGCACACAATATTTCCAACAGATGGCGACCGAATGGTCGTCCAATCAAAACACAGCTTTCGATTCGGTTTGACGTTTGCGACTCAAACTCAACGTTGTTTATTAGTCAAAAGCCACTATGTCAGTGCCCAACTCTTCTCTCGGCCCGGAAAAGAACCACTTTCTCGGTTTGGTATATAAAGCTTGGTATTAACAGAGGCACTGCACAATGTTCTGAGATCGCACGATTGAGACACCATTTATATCTTATCGAAAATCTGTATAATTCTTATAATTCTTTTTATGTAATGGACACAGTGTATAACGAGTTGAAACTTGTGCATTAACCAAGAATTTTATTTTATTACACATTACATAACAGCCAAAATACGACATTGATCGGTATTAATTGTTTCGATCTTTAAAAAGATCGGAATGATCGCTGACGTATATGATTTAAAATCGATCGTCCTGGTATTTTACGCAGGCAACCCTACCTCTGCATGCCGTCTTCCATCGGATGAGTAATGCTGTCATGATGGGGCGAGCACATTAAAGAACTTACTGGGGATTAGAATCTCCTCAGTTCGACAAAATTTCTGGATATGTATAGCCTGCCCTCGGCGTCGGTGATTGCCTAAGTTGCGGAAATAAACCAAGGTAAAATAAACAAGTAAAAACAGCAATGAAAAATGCTATATTTAATAATGTGTTTGACGGTTTGCAGGAAAGGCCAAATTTTGCATGTCATTCCACGGTAACGTGTCACACCCGTCACGCCAGTTCCACGACTATTATATATAATAACAAGAAGACTCATCCCTTAAAAGTGTTGAAGATAGTAAAATAGAAAAATTGTTTAATCTTTGATACGTTTTATGAAAAGCCCTTGTAAATATCGGGCAGTTCATCACAATCTCTTAGTTTCAGTAATCTAAAATGAAGAATACAGACAAACCATATTAACTGTGTTGATTTCAACTTGATTACACTACAAGACAAAATATGTATTTATAATAAAAATATTAAAAACAATTAAAAAAAATAAAATCTAAAAAATAAAGAATAAAAAATATTAAAATAATAAAATAATAATAAAAATGTCCTATAGTTAAAACAGCAGAGATTTTATTTGATTATTTTTTTTAATGTGACAGTTGTAATAATCAGGGTAAGATCTAAATCGCATAAAGTGAAATAAAATACTTGAAATGGGCTATTTATGTTTTTTTAGGATTTTTTGAAAACTTGATCGCTAATTGTAGTATAACACTTAGTATTCATCATTACTGTTATAGTACATTTATTGTTTGGCCAGAAAATTACTTAAGCTTAACTACTATTACTATTTCCTATAAACCGTATACAGGCAGATTTTTTTTAGTATACAGGGTGAAATTTTGAAACGTCGTTTTTTCGCTGTTTTTACTCCAAAATGTTTGCATGATAAAAAAACGATTCCATTGCATCCGCACGATGAGTGCAATTGCGAACTTGAGTTATCTTTAAAGATGGTGGAGAAACTATGGCCAACGTTTAGTTTTCTTATGGGCGCCATGTTTGATTTTGAAATTTTTGAAGGATTTTTCTCACCTGTTTTCCATATTGTACTGCAATTACTGGGCTGTAGATTTTTGCAAATTTTTATGTTTTTGCAACAAAAACATAAAATTTTGCTTTTGCAGTGATTTGGAACTAAAATCACCATCGTTTTTTGTTGAACTAAAATTATGGCAGTTTGCTCGTCTTTGTTCGTTTTTAACGTAAAAGTTACTTAAAAAAAATATCTAAAAAAACGAACAACACAATGTATTCAGGCTGGCTTCAGGCTGATGTTGGATGTGCCCTTTATTTAAACATGACATAAAAATAAAAAAGAAGACATGGTTTGAGTGATGTGACATACTAAAAATCGTTGATTCCAGCTCCAATTTAATCTTAGCAAAAAGAAACAAAAGAACAAGAACAATTAACATACGTCTAAAATTTCCATCTAAACAACAAGTGTGATGCATCATAAATTAAACTGACGAAAAGACCACCTAAAATGATAAATTGAAACATGCAGCCCATAACAACACCAATGGTTTCTCCACGATCTTTAAAGATAACTCAAGTACACAGTTAGATTTCTCTTGCCGTTGCATGTTTTTGTTACAAACGTCATATTCCACTGGCTTTTAATCAAAACAATAAAAAGCTTTGTTTAAATATTTCACCCTGTATAAGAAAAAATCACCCTGTATACGATGCAATAACATCTCTAGTGCCCTTTTTTACCAAAACAAGACAAATGTCATTACCCATTGATTTTAATTAAATTGACATTAAATTGACCCGATATTATCAGAAATGTTGCATGGCCAAACATAAAGTAACATAACTTTGCATTGAAGCGTTCTGTTATTGCTAATATGGTATGGTATCAATCTTCACACTACAAGCAATTCGTTTTTTAAAGAAATATTTGAATTGACTAAATATTATTGGAAATACGGAGTGATTGAAAATTTGTACCGTGTTTTTTGGCCCACAGTGTATATGTAATAGCCATTTTGTACTAAAAATATCTTTGATTTTTATATTTACAATTTTTGTTGACCTAGCAAATACCGACGAAATGAATAACTGTAGATTTTCAATGCTAATATAAATGATTCCTGAACCGTGCATTATTTTCTTGTTTACTCAAAATGCAATAATACTTGCACTGGATTCATGACGTTTTTTTACTGGTATTCTATAACTAGTATTTCCATCTTTTTGAATTTTCTTCAGCAATCAATTATGCAGGATTGAGTAATTGGTTTCTTCTACGGATAACGCCCATTAAATGATACTCACACCTCTTTTCGTACATATTTCTACATCTGTACAATGTACATTGTACATTCTACCTTATACATTTCTACATATTATACACGATACCATTGACATCCTTTACATCACACCTTACAGTATACACTAGGCGATAACCATATATCTATAACAAGTACACCACACTATGTTACCGATACAAATTTAACGACATAACAGAAGCTAAACCTCCATTGAGAATAACACGACAAACCGCAGTCAACGCCAAGAATATAATTTTCCATTCCATACATTTACTGCTCGCCATTATCTGCAAATTTATGATCACCACGGGAATTCGCATAAAAATTATAATATCAATTAACCACAAAGTTAACCCGGCATGTGTAACCGAATGTTCGATTAACCAGGTCACTTCCTAGCAATTTTTTTAATGCCGGTTTTAACTTTTCTTATAACGACGCGTGCGTAATAAATTTATTACGGAATCCAATAAGGAGGTTAACCGGATTGCTAGGTTGTATAATTTGCTCTGTTTCCTCTTAGCATACCAGCTTGGTGTTTGGTTTTATTGCGACTGTCATCTGAAAATGCAAACCTCCAGATGAGACGTAACCCAGTTTGTTGATGGATGTACCGAGAGGCATGAGTTTGCTCTTTTTAACCTTAAACTGGTTATATCAATCAATCTATGTTTTCTTTATGCGTGTGATGGCGGATCAAACTTATTTTATGGTCATGTAATGATGGCAAATATTTTGCAGTTAAATTCCGTTTTGGTTGATTTTGCTTGAGATGGGTTCCATTTCTGTTATATTCAAAGTATTTACCTACTATAATATTCATAAAAATCAGTAAACATTAATGAAAATAAGTATAAACAGAACTATGGTATACAGGTGTATAGATATGTTTCCAATGCTAGTTTACTAAAAGCCGACATTTTACTGTCTAACAAATTCCTTAAACATTGTTTCAGTTCTAAATAATTCTCTGGAAAAAACGGTTAAATAAGATAGCTAATTATTAAGTGACATTCGCAATGGATTCCAGCATATCAAAATCAAAAATTATAATAGCATTCATTCATGTGCTGCAAAAAAATTGAAACACTAAATTGGTAAAAAAATGGAAAAGCTGGAGACCATTCTCCTAATGGAGATAGGGAATGATCTTCTGGGAATGATGAATAAAACCAGCTTAACCCTACAGAATCATTCCATAACAATGGACGTTGCTATACAACATTTTGCATCTCCGTCCAACTATATCCCTCCAACAATATCCCTCATTCAATCAGTATGAATCGGTTGGCAAAGAAAAATGTCCAATGGCTGATTATATAGATCAAAGAAAAAGAATTCACAGCACACGCATCACCTTTTTCGAAGGACCATCAGAGACTGTTCTGTTGACTGGGAAAGAAATATGTCACATAGAAACGTTTCTTCCGATCATCGATACATTGGATGCTCATTTAAAGCAACGATCGGAAGCATACAAGGTAGTTTACAAACGTTTTAATTTTCTTTCTCAGTTAACAATATAATCGATCCTGACCAGTTGAGAAAAGATGTAAATAAAGAATTTGCTGAATTCTACCACCAAGCCATTAACGCTAATGAGCTCGAATCAGAATGTTTTCATTTAAGGTTGGCTTCGAAATGAGTAGGCAACCAAATATACTTCATAATTTTGTGATCAGTATAACACCAAAATGATTAGATATTCTATCGAGTCTAGGTGATGGATTTTAAGATTGTTGGTGGCTATGTCGTAGTCTCCTTGCGTTGAACTAAAAAGCGCCGATATTGACAGAATTCTTCACCCATACTTGACAGAATTGACGCCAGGTATATTTTTATTATTAGCAAAGGTTAAGCATGCATATGTAATAGCATATTGAAAATTTTTACTGCATTTCCGATTTAAACGCCACTGTACTTGAAGAACCTTACAAATGAAGCCGCAGACATGAGTATCTCAGCCTTACATACTCTAATAAAGACAGACAAATTAGAAGCAACATTTCCGAATGTTGAAGTTGCTACAAGAATATTCCTCTGCGTAATGGTCACCAATTGCAGCGGAGAGCGTTCATTTTCTCAACTAAAGAGAATAAAAATGATTACGAACGATTATGCTACAAGAACGTCTAAATAGTTTATCAATATTGTGCATAGAAAGTGATATCCTTAAAAACTGGGGCCTTTTTTTTATTGTCTCTAATAGGCTATCCACTGATGTCCCTATATTTACTTTGTCCCAAACAAGAAGCACTAACACTTTACACACTGTGCTCTGCTTTTTACACATTTCACTGATTCACTAGTTCGAAGGGTTTAGTTCTTTTTAGTCTTTTCACTAGATTCTGGTTGTCCAGTAGCTGCACTCTACATTGACGTGATGGCTTAGGCGAGATTCATGCTTAGTGGCGAATCTTTTTATCTCTTGGATGACTTGTGGGACACCAAGATCACGGTGCAGGTCACTATTCCGTAGGTATCAAGGAGCGTTAACCATATTCCTTAGTACTTTATTTTGGAAAATCTGGATTCCTTGTATATTGGAGCTTTTTGCGCAGCCCCAAAGCTGGATGCCGTTTAACCAAATCGGTTTTAGTACTTGGTTGTAAACTTGTAGTTTGTTCTGTACTGACAACTGAGAGTTTCTTCCCAGAAGCCAGTACAGTTCTCTGTATTTGAGGCCAAGCTCTACTCTTTTCTTCTTAACATGTTCTTTCCACCTTAGTTTTGTATCCAGTGTCATACCCAAATACTTTGCAGTGTTCGCATATGGAACTATGGCGTCGTTAATCTTGACATGAGGTATGTCCTCGATTCTTTTGTTTGTAAAGTTAATGTGGACAGAATTTAGTTCGTTGAGCTTGGTCTTCCATTTTTTGGTCCATTTATATATTTTATTACTAGCTTGTTGAAGATTCCTGGTAGATTCGCCAATAGTTGATCCCACTGCCATTAGAGCCATTCATCTGCGAATGTGGCGACGAAATTGGACTTTGAGGATATAATTGAAGATTTTGCACTTCTGAAATCACGAAAGAAGCCATTTACATCAACGTAAGTTCATCCAGTCTTAAAATAGTCAACATATCACATATATTATTCACTTATTTTTGATTTTTTTCTTTCATCATATTACCTTACATTTGTCACATTGTATTAAATTAAACAAAAGTACATTTTGATGTTTTCTTTCACATTTTTTTTCTCTTCCTAAAAGGGGCCCCAAAATCTGTGTGCCCAAGGGCCCCTACATGGTCTACGATGGCTCTGATAAACTTAGAGCTGAAAGAAGTTTTATTCAAAAGGGCCCAAAGGAACAGGACGTTTACTTTTAGTATTTTTCAACGATTTTGCAAATGAGCCGCCATTTCTGTGATGTCGTCAAAATAGTTAAATAATGAATTAAGGTAGAAGAAATTTTGTATAATTTAAGACTAAGAATTTTTTGGTAAAATTAATAGTTTAGCTGTATGAGCAAACTATAACTTTGAATGTCCTGCAGTTGACTCTGTTGATCGCTCACTGATCTGTCCATTATGTATATACAATAAATAGTTTAGTGAAGCGTCAGCAGTTTTTATTCGAACCAGCAGCGCTAACTCGAGTACACGCATCAAAACATTCTATTTGATACAGATCGGTCGTTTCTGCATTACAAGTAGCTGGCTAGGATTTGGCAGATATTTTGATTCTCTTGACAGTAATGTCAAATCATCAGCGTTTGACACTGCTGTATAGTATGATAAAGTCATGTGCCTGGCCACATCAGATTTTTTTTTATTTGAGTCGCTTCTAAAATAGTAATATTTGTTTTTATGTACATGATCTATAAATCGTCGTATCCTTATAGTTTTATCCAGTTACTATACCTTTTTTAAAATACTCTGTAGACTCTACAGAGTATTACAGAGTATTAACTCTAGAGTCTAGAGTTTCGATTGGTGGTTCAAAATATATAAAAATTAATTGTAATAACAAACAAACAAAAAAAAATAGTTGCATTATTTAATACATGTCTCAACATAGACAGATTGTATGCGAGACACGATTAACGATTTACAGATTCCTTATTTTGCGTATAATATTATACAGGATTATTATAAATGATTGTAGTAGGAGTAGGCGCTGAGATCCAATGTAAAAATTTGTGTTTGCCGCTTGTTTGTTGATACTTGTTTGTGTAAACCCGTAGAAATGTAGTAACATGGGCATGGCCTACTTCGACTACAATCATTTATAATGACCCTTTATTATAATCAATACATCCTAAATGACAGTATTGCAAATTGTACAGTTTTAAATTACAGTTATTTTGCCGATGCCATGTATCAATTACATTGACTCAAACCTAGCCTATGTACAGTAGTTTGCTCTGCGTGTGGTTATTTACGATTAATAAAATAATGAGAGAAGTCTTATGGAGAAAAGTTCTTATGTGATCAGTTTTTAACAAATTCTTCCATCTAAATATAAAGGCATACATTAGATCCTTTTCATTTTAAATTTAATTGCATAAATTATATAATTTAAATGAAGGCGTTTATTATACCACACACGTCATCGAAAGCCACAATTATCTCAAATGAAACCCATTACAGAAACAATTAAGCAAATATGATAATTTAAAGCAAGAAATATCCTTCCTAGTATGAAAGTATCAAAGCGTGCTGGAAAGTCACGCAATCCGATGAGGCTTCGATAACTGAAAGCATCGAAAGAAAAGAACTGTAAAATAGTGTAGTATATAGCAAAGTTGCCGTTTAAGGAAGAGTCGTTCCTGATGACCACTTACCGGTACCACTCTTCTATTATTAGGTTTGTAATGGTGCACCTATCAGGTACCCGGTCATTAACGGGCTACGAGCAACTTCAGTGAGTCTTGATAATATCGAAGTGATGCTGGTGATAGGTAGAAAACCCGCCGGTTCTTTTATAAGTATTGTTATTATAATGGTGATAATTAACATTAAGAAGAGTTGATGCATAGCAGATGCTTTATATAATATTGTAATTAGATTGTAATTAATCGTCTACGCTGTGGGAGATTTAATCTCAATTTGCTGGAGATTTACAAAAGAAAATCCAACTTATAATGCTTTAAATAATTTCCGGATTGCATCAAAGTGCTTGCTTGCTAAGGCCGTTTCAAACCGTATGGACTTAAATTTACTTTTTTGTTCGGGGTCAAAAATCTGAATTAACTTATTAGCCTTATTAGGTGAAAGGTAGTAAACACCGACAAATGTTCACTTAGTGCTGTACATGTTAACAAACAAGAAACGCACCAACAGCGGCGAAGCGTACCCAGACCAAGGGAAGATGACGTTCCGGAGGTACTAATGTCACAGATAAGTAACGCTACAAAAGAACTAAAAAATAACAAGATGCCAGGAAACGATCAAATAACAAACGAACAAATCAAGTGGAACGAAGATGAAATCAAACCAAAAAAAATATAACATTTTGTAAATAGATTCTATGCGAGGAGCTATTGCCCTGATAATGAACTAATACTGCTACCAAAAACAAAAGGGGAAGGAAGACATAAACAACTATAGACCTGTAAATGTATCACTAGATGACTCATACTCGACCATCGACCACATCACACGGTACATAACATATTAAAAAAGACAAAGGAATATAATAAAAAGTTGTGGTTAGAGTTTATCATGATTAGCAAGAAGTATCGACCGACACTTGTTGGCACATACGCAACATACGTACGGGACGAGACGGTAGTGCATTAGCTGCTCATGCTCTAAACATGAACCACAATTTTGACTTCGAAAACGTAAAAATTCTAACGTCAGAAGAAAGTTATTATGGAAGATTGTTCCTTTAAATGTTTCATATCAAAGCATGTACTAACACCATAAATCACCGTACAGACGTCGAGGGCATGAGCAGCGTGTACCTACTCCAACGTCGTTGAGTTGTATAGACAGTCAAGGGAACAGCAAAGAGATCAAATTCACAATTAAGATAGTTGATTGCTGCAATTCATATTATGCTGAACAGAGTTCTTTCTTGCCGACTTGCTACATAGTGTTCTATCATACCAACTCTCCAAAATTGTTCTAATTTTTACCATATAATTTTACTGTTAACCTAAAATACCATGTGACAGGCCGCACGCGTTCTTTTGTTTCGTTAAATTTTAATTACTGTTCTTTTACTACAAATGACTGTCTCTAGAGTGTACTTAAGAGACAATTGACCGTTGATGTTCTCCCTTGATGGTTTCCAAAAACACTGTAAGTAATTACAGTCACTTATACCTAGACAACTTTTTCTTTGTGTGTTTTGCGATTTTCATTATATAATAATAATAATAATAATAATAATGCATTTATTGTCTCTCAAATTTGCTTATTACATTCAAAAACTAAAAAGCAATGTATTGACAATTCTGCACGACCTGGTTCAGCAACAGTGCTGTTCTTCCACCAGGCCGTGATACAAAAAGAAAAAAAAATCATGTTAATACGCATTAAGTTCAGTCACTCTTCTACACAGACAAAGTTAATTTACACAAAAAGCCGTCAGAATATCGCTGAGAAACAGGCTGCACATGCATGAACAGTGAACACACAACTCAATACCCGCGCTGCCACAACAGACCCCGCTCGCTTAAAATAAAAGCCCTCAATTTGCGCTTGAACTGCTGAGAAGACGTACACTCTTTAAAATTATCCGGGATGCTGTTATATACTTTGGATACTTGGTATGAGAAAGATTTTTCGAATTGAGCCGTTACATGCATCGGTGGTGAAATTGTCCACCTAAATCTAATATTGATAGAGTGTACGTCTCCTCTGAATTGAATTTTTACTTTATCATACGCAGTATGTAAAGTATTGTAATCCTGCCAAAAAAAATATTTGAGATTTTAGCGGAAATATGTCTTTTTGGGTCCCCTGAACATTTTTGACCAAGGTACAAAAAAATGTCTGTGTGTGTGTGTGTGTGTGTGTGTGTGTATGTGTGTGTGTGTGTGTACCCGTTTTTGTGGAGACGATTCCGGAGAAACTACTACAGGTATCGGGACGAAACTTCATATTTAGAAGTTTCATAACCAAACTTAGAGCTGAAAAGCTTTCTGTTGAAAAGGGTCCAAAGGAACTGGTGGTTTACTCATAGCATTTTTCGAAGATTTTGCAAATGAGCCGCTATTTGTGTAATGTCGTCAAAATAGTTAAATAATAAATTAAAGGAGAGGAAATTTTCTACAATTTATGTATATGACATTTTTTGGTAGAATTTATAGTTTAGCTGCATGAGCAAATTCTATTTCAGCGAGATCGGTCGTACTGCTTTAAAACTAGTAGCCAGGATATGTCAGATTTTTTGATTCTAATGACAGTAGCTAGTGTCAAACGCTAATGCTTTAAAAATACTACTGCCAATATAGGCTGCGTTCGGATATTGAACACCGTTACACTTTTTACACCCAATAACACGTAAGTGTCATTTGGACGGTGTACGCGGTGTGAACGGAGTACGATATCCGAAGGCAGCTTTAATCGAGATATCTGTCTAGTTCTACTAGTTTTCTTTTAATGCAGACAGCCGATCTCGATCAAATATAATCTCATGCAGCTGAACTATTAATTTTATATATAGTATGATAAAGTCATGTGCCTGGCCACATCAGATTTTTTCGAATAAATACGGGGGCACTCTGAACAAAACCACCGAATGATAGAGACACGCGGCATGTAGGAGTCTTCTACCTTTCATATTTAACCAGCTCAGTTCTTTCAGCTTATGGCTAACGTGGTCACGGCGTCTTATGCCAAAAATGAGGCGCAGACATGAATTCTGGACTTTCTGAATTTTGGCCGCCTGAACCGCGGTGAGGAACGGCGCAAACAGGACGTCCCCGTAATTAAACACATACAATACCAGGCCCTGGCACAATGTCTGCTTTGTTCGCCTATCAAGGAATGCCCTATTAGAATAAATAATCCGTAACCTCCCATATGCCCTCTGCAAACACTTGTTCACATGCTCCCGAAAAGACAGGGTCTCATCAATGATCACGCCCAAGTTTCTAACGCTGCTCCGTAGTTCAAGCTGTTCACCCTCAATCGTTATGCTGATTCTATCGCGCAACTGCTCCCTCTTGTTAGCGGGCCCAAAGAGTATAACGTGGGATTTCTTTGCATTGATCCGCAATGAATGCCGCCTCGAGGTGTCAACTATCTCCTTCAGATCGCTGTTTATTTTACTGCAAGCCATCTGCACCTCCGCAGCAGGGAATGAGTAGTATAGCTGAGTGTCATCAGCGTAGAAATGAGTTTTGCAGTAGGACACCGATGACTCGAGGCACGATACATAAATTGTAAATAGCAAAGGGGACAGAATCGATCCCTGGGGGACTCCAGATACCACAGGCAATGACCCAGAAAACTCGCCATCAATAGCCACCATCTGTGTCCTCCCCGACACGTAATCAGACAGCAGCCCAACAGCCCCTTCATCCAGTCCCACGTAGTGCAATACAGCTGAAAGTAGAGTGTAGTTGATGGTATCAAAAGCTTTGGAGTAGTCGAGCAAACAAAGCACCGTGACATTTCCGGCATCGTGCTCCCGAAGAATATCATCAACCACATCCATCAGGGCAGTGGTGCAGCTGTATCCCGACCTGAAACCTGACTGTCTCTTTGGCAGTAAGTTATTGGATTCAACAAAATCTCTAAGCTGCTTCCAGATAAATTCTTTCAGCTATCTTAGACAGAACAGGTCACACAACAGGTCAAACAACACTTATAGGCCGCAGATCGGAAAGATTAGCAGGATCCTTTGTCTTCGGGATTGGCGTCACCAACGTAGTTTTCCATACGTATGGGAATTTTCCCGATTGTATGCAGGCGTTGATAGTATCTCTGAGGTACGCGACAATATGCGGGCAGCAGTATTTAATATGTCTGATATTTAGCCCATCGTACCCGGTCGCGAAGCTCCTTATTGAGTTGATAGCCTGCTCAACCTGCAAGTCCGTCACGCACCGGAACGAAAAAACCGCCCCAGACGCCCTGTCAGCATTGTACACTTTTAGTAATTCCCCGTCACACGTGCTCACTGGTACAGATTTTATAAAGTAATCGTTAATTTTATTTACATCGCGCATATGAGCCGGTATTACAACCGAGGGCCGCTCGCACATTCCAGCGTCCCTCACCGCACGCCACGCATCCCCAGTACCCGCCAGGCGTGATTGAAAGTATGCACGGCGCTCGCGGATCACGGACCCCGTCACTAGGTTTCTTAACGATTTATAGTATTCCCATTTTGCTGCAGTTTTTGTTAACTTATATTTTTTATACGCCTTATCCCTAATTTCCTGCATTAATTTAATCGTGTCCGTAATCCACGGCGCCGGCGGTCGTCTGAATTGTACTACTCGCACCGGTGCGTGAAAATCCAAAACCGCACGTATGCCGTCTGTAAGAAATTTGGCCTTTTCGCTTACATCACCTATGTCAAAAATATTATACAACTCAGCGCGACCCAGATCAAACGCAAACACGTCCCAGTCCACGCGGTTAAAACTTCTCACCGCACGAGCAATTGGTTTGCGAGTAGCGCACGGAATCCCCAACCGGCAAGTGACCATGTCATGATCAGAAATATCCCCCACTCCAACAACATCACAGTGATCGACCATGATTGTGTCTGAAATTACAATCACGTCCAAAAGAGAAAATGATGTCTGACCAACCCGGGTAGGTTTGTCTATTATCTGCGTCATACCAAATGACGTGAGCAAATCTACAAATCCGATCGTTTTCGTTCCTTCCACATCAAGCATGTCAATATTAATATCCCCCAACAATATAACTCCGTCTACCGCTGGCACAATGGTTGAAAACACCGTCTCAAGATCATCTATAAAAACTCTATACTCAGACGTTGGTGGTCTATATACTACTCCCACCGCAAATTCTTTACCGTGCCAGCGCAACCCTATCCATATATGCTCCATAGATTCCCCGACATCAAACCGCCGACAGTTAAGCTCACTTCGTATATAAATGCCAACCCCTCCCCCCCTGGTACCTCTATCCTTACGAAGAAATGAGTAACCATGCAAGGCAACATCTCCATCATCAACATCATCGGACAGCCATGTCTCACTTATAGTAATGATATCAAAATTATATGACGCAACCGTATTCCTAAAGTTATCAAATGATGGCACTATAGATCTCACGTTTAGATGGCAAATATTAAACATTCTACGACCATAAACAAAAACAAGTGAATATTGATTATTGTCTTTGATATTGTAGAATTAACCCGTTCTGATGAAGCTTTACCAATAAAAAGCGAAACGTTAACGGATGAACCAAGTGTTTCATTGATTTTACTCAGACCGTTCCCGAAATATCCATTGTTTTGAGTCCCGAAATATCCATTGTTAGAGTTTATCGACTATCAATGGCGTTTGATTCCGTGATTGACACATCAATAATAATAATATAAACGCATCATTAGGGAAGTTTACAGAAACAAAACTAGAAATAAGGCTAGACCATCCGAAACCATTATTCAACACTGAAAAAGGAGCCAGACAAGGCGAGTCCTATCACCGAACCTCTTCAACGCCGTAGTAAAAAGTATCTTTAGGAAACTGAATTGGGATGATAGAGGAGTAATAATAAACCGGAAAAGACTGTCGAATCTCAGGTTTGCGGACGATATTCTGCTGAAGACATAGATGAACTACAGAATATGATCAACGAACTGGCAACAGAAAGTAATAGAGAAAGCTTGAAGATCAATTTACAAAAAACACGCTAGAGTAGTGCCAACACAAGTATAGACAGGTAGAGCGACTTCAACGACACGGAAATAAATAGAACAAAGGGCAGCATAATGACACGAACTTGAAGCGAACTTAAGCAAAATGGAACGGTCCATGTTGAACTTTAATGTAACACAAAAATTAGCAACAAAACAATAAGAACAGACACTAAAGCAACTTGTCAAAGTAGTAAGTACATAGTGGTACAAAAGTGAAGTGGGACGGTCATATGGCGCGCATTGGACACCAAGAGATAATGAGTGTTGGAAGGCCAAGGAGACGACGGTCACATGGCACAGGAAGACGGGAGACTCAAAAAATGGAGATCGATTGAAGATACATTTGCCCAGCAGTGGAATGACGGGTTGGAGTAAGAGTACGATTACGCTGGGAACGACAAATATATCAGCTGTATCTTTAATGTCATCTGAAAGAAAAACAATATATAAAATCTAATTTTTTTGAAGGAAATTCTAAACTTTGGGCTCTTTTGCAAGAGATCTAAATATCATCATTGATGCCAGTCAAATCTTCATTCATATGCTTCTTGGAAAAAATAAATGAATGGGCGCGTAAATATGAATATCATCAGCATACATGTTCTGAATACTACAGGACAAATGTGCAGTAATTAGATTGAATAAGAGTGTAACAAAAACTGATCTTTGGACACGCCACTGATGACCGCCACTGGCTCCAGATATTTGAGTCAGCAATCTTGTACGAAATGATCTGCCAGTGAGATACTCTGCGAACTGAATCCTGGATTAAATAGTATTTCTGCTTGGTAAGAATACATCCAGACGACACGATTCGTCATGGATTCGTCTACTAAAGCCGATGTTGAGTGGCTGCTATGAGATGTCACAATAGCACAATAATTATTATAATAATAATCATCGTGAAATCATGTATACTATCATCTCCAAACACGGACTAATTTTCTATACCACCACGACAACTAACAGTTCCGTTACAAATAATCGGCTTCCTATCACAACCGATTTAAAAATGCCGGTACTTAAAAACCCACGAAAACTTTCTAGTCCCATTGACCCAAATCAGCAGTACAAACAAACCAACAAATGACAACCCGATTGACGATTACCTATCTAACCGATTCACGACTCCCCCGCATCCACTTGGTTCTTGCCTGTTCGAAGCGTGCCAAGCTCGCAGCATCGCCAAGCCAACGTCGATTACCCGCTCACTTTTATCGCCTGCAATAAATCGCAGCCGCCTACTGGACGCAGAACGATCGGATGCGTCGCTCGAGGCTTAGCAAAATGCAGATTTACCGACCAAACCGACCACCTTTTCCCTGTCGTGATTCGTGAGTATATTGCGTGAGTTGTCGGCACGCTAACTGATGTAATGTTGAGCTAGGAGACTGGAACTAGCGCAATAGGTTGTATGGGGAATTTTTCGGCCGTTTTAGCGAATGTGTTTCAAGAGCGAGGTCGCAGCCGTAACGGAAATAGAGCGACACCGTGCGGTAATAAAGTGGACGAGATTACGCACCGCATTGTAATAGGCGAGAGATGACTTATCTGGGAAAGTAGCGTAAACAGCGTACTTATGGACAGTACTTGGTAATGATGGCGGATTATGCGGGTTTTATACGAGACTGTACATGTTTCTACATAATTAAGGATGATGTATTATTATAATTTTTATGTACGCGTTGGTGCAGATTTCTTTTTCGCCTGTTTCGTCTTTTATTACGTATCTACGTTTCACATATAATTAGTATACGCCTCTATGAGTATATAAACCCTATCATGATACACGCCGATGACGATGATAACAGTATAATAAGTGCTGTCAAAGTATAATAATGACAGTTCGTTTGAAAAAAGTCTACTTTATAGCTTTAAAATATTTATCTACGACTCACATATAATAAGTTCATTGCATACGTATCCATGACTATATAATCCTCATCATTATACACTGGTAATGATTATAATGACCAGTGGCGTGCGGTCCATACGTGCAGAGCGTGCAGTGCACACCCTAAGATTTAGGAAAAAAGAAGGATAAATATTAAAGATAGTCCAGCTAAAAAATGATATGTATGTATATACCGACATATTAACTAATATTTCTTTGTAATAATAATTTAATGTAATTTACAATGTAAGTTACACCATATCACACCATATCATTGCAATTTGCTAGAGCCGAGCGCTCCCGTCTCGACCGACACCCGCCTTTGCGCTACTGCCATCTCGTGCAGCCACAAACGGTGCACGAGACGGTGCTATTTGGATTAAAGAATCTAATTAAAGAATCATAGCTGCTTTATACGTATGTAAATAACGTATGAACTATCCCACCTCTCTACCACTGATCAAATAAAACTATATTCTAGAGAATGAATACAGAACACACTAATGTATTTGTCCGCTGTCCGATCTTTACAACCCACCCATACGCAGACAGTATAGGAGGTACACGCAACCATATCGCTCAAGCGTGCAGCAGCTAGGGGCGCACGGACAAACGTCAAACAATTGCTAATGGTGTAATTCAAAAACTACCAATGAATTTTGATCGGGCTTTTACCTATGCATTCTTTAAACTCCAATAAATAATACAGAGAAAGCCTGATCAGATTTTTTTAATGCATTTCGTTTAGATTTTTTTATTCGTTAATTTAAATTAGCCTTTGGGCAACGTATTTCCAGCGTGCAGCAGCTCCGATGCATAGTTGACATTTGGCGCTTGTTTTAAATTTGTGTTGGAAGTGTTTGTTGATTTTGAAGTATGAATTATTTGTGTACATCATGGTGTACATGTTTTTATTTTTTTTTTTAATGACGCAATACTTTTGATAACATGTGTTGCCTATTTGTATGAAAGTTTATTCGTATTGAAATATGTTTATTTCAGATTTACTTATATTTCATTCTGTCATTCAGTCAGTTTTATTTCTGGTTTAAATCAAAGTTACTAATAATCAGCCGGATATTTATGAAAATATCATAAATGTTTTTAAAATGCGGAAAGGAGCATTGAGTTATCATATAAGTAAATATCTTTAATAAAGGATAGGAGTTAAATAAAACACTCTTAAAACCCCTTTTGCAAGAATGTTTACTTAGGTACAAGTTTCGATCAAAAAATCATCATTAGCCAAAAGGTAGAAAAACACAAATCAATCATAAAAAACAACACAAAATTATGTAAATATTATTAAGTTTTTTACAAAGTACCTACCTACATATGTAAATATAACTACGAAGCACACTGGTCTGTGGTGAGTGATGATTAGCAAATGATTATTGTCAGTCGCTTGCCGCGTCGCATATATAGTTTATTTCCAATTCCCAACAACCATCTTCCATGTGTTAATCATGATAGCTCGATCATCTACAAATAAAAAATCGGACTTCGATGCATACTTAGACGAATTAGAACTTTCTAAAGTGAAGCAACAACGTGTGGTTTTCCTTATTCATCAAAATTAAGAGGATTTGCTGGTATTCGTTCGACCCCAAAGAACAGCTGAACAATTCAGTAAATATTGAAAAAGTATTTTAATGATTTTCTCTGATTTTTGACTGCAGCGCAAAAAAATTAAAAAAAAATTGATTTTGCATCGTTGGCCTTAAAAATCAATAAAAACCACAAATTGCACCTCGTTAATAAAATTTTGCGACGTCCTTATTAAGTTAGATCTATATGTTAGATCTCGTTAACAAAGTGTCATTGATCCAAATTATACAGGATGACCAAAATCTAGTGTCAAAATTGTCAAACTTCAAAACGTGTTATTGTTCGTATTTTAAATTTGAACCCATACATTTTTTAGGTGAAACGATGCAGAATTAAAAAATAAACATTGTTTCTCAATACAACCCCATCACAATTCCCAATATTTTAAAAGTTATTCGCCAAAAACTCATTTTTCAACGTTTCCAACGGCAATTGTAGGTAATAAATATCGTACGTAGAGTTGAAAAACAATTTATTTCATAAAATGTAACGCAGAGAAATATTTTAGATTTGAGTGTATTTAATTAAGTAGTTGTTCGAAATGTCTTCCGTGCTCCTCGAGGCACAAACGAAGACGAGTATGAAATGACCTCGCTGAAGCACCAAATTGGCGACATTGGTCACCACCTGTAGGGAACCATTTGAGTGTTTTTCCATTGAGTGTTTTTCCATTGAGTGTCCATCTTGCTCCTTGGCTATACCGTACTGATGAGGACTAATAGTCCGAAACACGTGTCTACGGTTGCTTCTTCGATCTTCGTATGACGGAATTGCCCGACAAATACCTTTCTCCTTTATATATCTATATCAAGACAATTAAGCGATACATATATCAAAATCAGTAAGAAAAAGAGGGAATGGCCATTAAAAAACTATCGATGGCGTCATAAGTAAAAACAATTGAAGGTTGGACATTGAATTTAATATAGCTATGTATATTTTGATAATTACAAATTGACAAGTTGGAGGCTTTTTAAAATAGCAATCCGTTCCAGAGCTTTTTGTCGTTTCCATACCTTACATAATAAATAATATATTCAATTGATTAATTAATATTAAGGTAAATAACAATTTAATGATAATAAAATAATCAACAAAACCAATAGCACGCAAACATTTTAACATTTTTTTTTAAGACATGTGTAGCTTCGTAATGTTTTTATACAACTGACAGTGAGTGTTTTTTGATTGTCTATTTAACTTATTAGTATATCTTGTGTTCTTATTGTAGATACAGCTGAAGATGACCGCATGGTCGAAACCGGTACTGTGTACATTTAAATAAATCTTGCAAAGATAAAGAGGCTCTTTTCTTCATTCCACTAATTATAATTCTTTGCAACATGGACCACACCCAAATTTTAACAAAAGACTACACTGTGATATTTAAAATACACGTATTCATGCCCTATGCACTAGAATAATAATTTTAATCATAAAATACAATACAAAAGCAAACTTACCGATATATTTAAATCATTCGCGATTTCTCCTTTGCTTCTGCCAAGTTCCCAAAGGGTGACAATTCTTGAACGATCTTCAACAGACAGGTAGGGCATTGTAACTCTTCGAAATTTGTGTCGATGGCACGAAGTCACAACGTTATGTGACACATATTTTCAATATTTGCCTAATTTGCCTATTCCAGCAAAAAAATTCAATTAAGGAAGAAAAGGCGACCCAAAGTGTAATAAAAATATCTACCTTTGTGGTTGATTGTGGTAGGTCGGCCGCAATACAAAATATTATACAAGGAACTTGTGGACTTGAAACTTTTGCAATACGGCGAAACGATTGAGTAACATAAATATAAGTAGATTGAAATTTAAATAATTTTAATTTTATAATTTTTCAACATATCCTTCTGATGTGATATCATTTATATTGGATTGTAAATCCTGCCCTTACATATCACACATAAAAGAAAATTGCGTATGGATGCTATTATAGAACGTCAAAATATAATTGTAATAAACACAAAAATAACAACATTTTCATAATTAAACTAAAATGCCGAACAACACTAGTATCAGTTCTAAAGGGCATATCTGCAGCAAAGTAGAAACCTGGACAAATAAGATTTTCAGCTAAATGCAAAAATGTAGAAATTTTTTAAAGATTATTTACGCCGGCTATAAGGATCGGTTTTGTGTTTTAGACATACGCCGGCTGGCGGCGCCCTGATGATTAAGGACTTCAAAATGTGCTTTACACAATATTCAACAAATTTGCAGATACGACCTTTAGAACTATAACGGCAGTATACCGACTGAAATTGTCGGTATACCTACTTACAATAAGAATTAATTTACTGTGTATTTTAAAATACATTAAATATTACAATGCACTTTTGTCAGGTTCGGATATCGGAAACATATAAATAGACGAAATTCGATTTCATTCCATACATACAGAAAAATAAAACGAAACGAAACAAAAGTTTGGTTTTATGACTTTAGCAGGTAGGTATCCGACGACCGACGACCGACAATCTCCGACCTACGTTTGGTGTACGCTAGCTGCCAGCATGTTAAAATCTTATTTTCTTCGGCTGTACATAACATACCAACCTGCTTTGGCGTTGATCGAGTACAGTCGCTTGCCTTGTTTAAATTTCCGTTTCGTCGGTAGATAGTTTGAGCAGTTTCTTTCAATTGTGTTGTTTCTTGAAATTTTGTGTGAATATCTGTTTTTATTTTCCATTTCGAATTTGTTCTTTTGTTTTATACTTAGAGTTGAATTATTTTTTTTTATTTTATAGTTGTACTTAGTTTGAAAATCCTGCAATGAATCGTTTGCTAGCTGAGTTTGGCAATACTTTCACGTTCGCTAAGAAAGGGGACGTGGTTTGCAATTTCTGCTCACGAAATTTATTTATTCGTAATAAACAATGTCTTCGGGCTCATGTAAAAACAACAAAACACATGGAAAATGTATCAGGAACGTCAACTAAAAACTTTTTTGATGATTTATGTGAAACATTTATTTCTCCTAATATACCTTTCACAAAAATTAATAATCCCGTTTTTAAAAAATTTATCAAGAAGTATACTGAACGAGACTTACCCGATGAATCCACAATTAGAAAATATTACGTACAAGGGCAATATGACAAAACAATTACTACAATAAAGTCAAAACTATCCGATAAATATATTTGGGTTTCTGCAGATGAAAGTACGGATATGAAGGGTAGATGTGTGGTCAACGTCGTTGTCGGATTGTTGGACCCGCAAGACTTATATAAACCCTATTTAATATCTACTCAGTTTCGCTGTACCGTCAAAGCTGAAGAGATATGTACAATAGTAAATGACGCCATAAAAAAAGTAGGAATCACAGACGCTACCAAAGTATTACTGTTTGTTTCTGACGCTGCTGCGATTATGTTAAAAGTTTGAAAATTACTTAAACAACATTTTCCAAATATTCTTCATTTGACATGTTTTGGACACGCTATTCATAGAATTTGTGAGTTTATTCGGGAAGAATTTCCAGACGTGAATACGCTAATAAGCACATGCAAAAAAATATTATTGAAAGGTCCTTCCAGATTGTCTCTTTACAAGGAAAAGTCCCCTAATCTACCTTTGCCACCACAACCAGTTTATTACGAGATGGGGTACATGGTTAGAAGCGGCAATCTTTTATGCAAGGAACTTTGATATCATCAAACCCTTCGTCTTAAATTTGCCTGATGAAGCAGTTAGTATTAAAGACTGCAAAAAAGTACTATCATTACAAGATTTGCATGAACAATTAAAATTTATTGATACAAATTTTGCGCAAGTATTGCCGACCATAAAGTTTCTAGAACAACAAAATGTTGAACTTGCAAACAGTTTTCAAAGGATTGAATTCCTGTACGAAAGGTCACGAAGCATTGAAGCACCAATCAGTAAAAAATTACAACAAAAAATAGATGCGGTAGTACATAGAAATCCGGATTTTAATATTTTAAAACAAATCTCTACGAATTCATTTACGGATGAAGGAATTTCTCAAAAATATTCCAATTTGGTGTTGCTTTATTCTTTTGCGCCTGTGACTAGCTGCGATGTAGAAAGATCATTTTCAAGGTTTAAAGACATTTTAACATCTAAGCGAAATAATTTTACAGAAGAGAATTTTGAAAAATATGCAGTAATACAATCGTTCAATGCATATCAAAGAAATAAGTAAAATATTTCAGTGGGCACGTGTTGCCTATATATAGTTACGACAAACATTTAATATTAAATTCACTCGGTTTACTACCGACCGCCAGCCGCTTCGCGCCTATGGATATCAATCCAATCGACCGCATAAGTTAGTCATTGACTCATGCGTGCCTGCTACGCACACTCATAGCTGGGCGACTGCTAGCACTGCGAGACATACATTTTTGTCCGGCCACTGGTCATTACTTTTGTTTTAAAGATAGAAATCGGTTAAATTGACAAACTAGTTCAGAATTATGTGCTCTCTAATGAGAAACCAGTTAAATTTCTAATGATTTCAGAGATATTTTGAAAAAATAACAGCGTCATTTTTAAATACTTATGGTCATAACTTTGTAGTCCGATCAACAAGTTTTTTGATTTTATTTACAATTAGATTACGTCAGTTCAATTTTTTTTTCGCTCCACAAATTTGCTGGAAACAAGTAAAATTTTGCCGGAGTCGGAGTTGGAGTCGGAGTCGGACTACGAAAATTATCTGGAGTCGGAGTCGAAAGTTTTTTGACCGACTCCACAGTACTGGTTTCTCAGAATGCAGACACAACCCTTTGCTTTGTTCCCGATTTTAACAAAGCCAGTTCCACCTCAAAAACTTACTCTTTTCCTCGCATTTTTCTCAACTGCGTTTTTCACGCGGTAAAATAAATATATCAATTACTATTACATATCGCATTTATTAAACTGGGTAAGTTATATTTGGGCGGGGGGTCTGTTGAGGTCTAATAAAAATTCTAAAGATTTTAATTAATTTTGCAATGTGAGTACTGGGAATTGAACAACACTGCCACACTGAGTGAGAACACTGAGTCACAATTAACGCACCAGTTACATTCAACATGTTCGTCTTATCACTGCTGTTATCACTGATGTCGGAAATTTAATGACGTAATGATGTGAATCAAAAAACAAAATGTTTAGAAAAGATTGGGCTAGAATCGGATGAGCGGCTTGAGAGAAAATCAACCTTGAAGTTGTCACAAATTTATAGTGGAGTTGGTATAGCCCAACACCTTATTCATCTAAGTCCTAAGAAGATACACTGACGAAGTTACCAGTTTTTTTTATAGTTTTGGCTTTACATTCTGAGTGGAATGTTTCATGTTGTTTTCAATTCCTTAAGCTTCTTGTTTATTTTACGTCGGTCTATTTCCGCAACTTAGGCCAATCACCGACGGTGAGGACAGGCTACACACACCCAGTAATTTTGTCGAACTGAAGGAATTCCAACCTCCAGTAAGAGTTCTTTAACGTGCACGTCGCATCATGACAGCACACGGGGCCACCGGCATTACTTCCTCATCCGATGGAAGGCGGCATGCATAGGTATTTGTTTCCTGCCTAAAATACCAGGACAGTCATTTTACCCGAGCCGGGATCGAACCAGGGCCTCCAGCGTAGATAGCAGCCGCTCTATCCTATACGCCATCGACCCCCCCTCCTTGAGCGGTTACAGCCGTTCGAAAAATTAACAAAATCGTATTTTAAAAGGCACTAGGAAGCAATGAAATCTTAAACCATAAAATACTAAACTAACAAAATAAAAACTGTCTGAAGTGCTATAGATTGCACTTCACACAGTTTTTTCATACAGTTCAAACTACCAAATGTGGGATCAAATTCGCCAAATAGCTTGGAATATCAACATGTTTTTTTTTCATAACTTAACCTAGCTTTCATTGGGACATTGATACTTATTATCTTTTCCGATTTTTGTAGAGTTTGAAACGTGTAAGTACTTATTTTATTTCCGACGCCGAATATATTGAAATCGCAATTACCAATATGTAAAGGCATTTAACAAGAACAGGTTAAAAGTTCCTTTGAACCATAAGAAATGATAGTGCAAATGTAGGCCAAAAGAGAGCTCGAAATAGGAACGTCCGGGCACGATATATTCGTAACAGTACCTACATAATATAAAACAAAATAATGTGGGCTGTTATATTTCGTTCAACAATATTTCCGGTTTTGGTAGACCCAGCGGGCCATTTAATAACAAAATGATCTAACTGTATCATTCTACATTTATGCCCGAAACTTTACACACGCAATATATTTTTTTAGATTTATTTTCATTATTATTATCATCCGCTCTGACTTTTTGGGGGACACTGTAATAGTTATTTATTTACCAAGGGCATACGGATGCTTATGCCCCTAGGGTGACAGTTTAAAAAGCGCGAGGGCCGATAGGCCCAAGAACTTTTTAAGTCGCCCGAGGGTAGTAACATCAAGTAATGCCCGAGGTACATACAAAATTTTATGTCCTACAATGGTTTTTTTCCTCCGTTTGAATAATATTAATAAATATTTTGACGTTATCAAGTGACAGCGTATCTACGGAGTTGAATAACCATACAAACAATTCTGAGTTGAGTGACAATGCAGACAATTAATTGTCAAACTTATAACCTTAATCGCCAATAATTGACGTTGCTGAGTGACAATACAGACAATTAATTGTCATACAGTATAACCTTAATCGCCAATAATTGACATTGACGATTTAAAATTTACAATTTGAATGACAAATATTTAATATATTTAACATATAACCATGGCAATCCTTTATGCCCTAGGGCGCATAAAGAATCTTTATCGCCCTAGGGCGCAAAAAGTAGCTGTTTTCGTCCCGGTAACTAAGATGTAAAATGTCACTTTATGATAATGTAGGACATAAAGGTTATTGTCATATTATGACAGCCGACATGTCAGCCGATATACATTATTTACCTAAGCAAGCGGTTTACTCTTATACCGTATGAAGTATACTTAAAAACTGCACGAATTTGCATGTATGGGGTGCTTACTTCCCATACGCAGGCGATGATAGCAAAATTTTAGTTCACCCCCACGCGCTATCTCTGGCTAGCGCGCTGCTATACCGGCCGAATCACATGCTTGATACCTATTGGCTCGTTCAAACCGTCACTGTGGATGTCGCGTGTGGCGTAGTCATGGCGTTAGTAAACCATAAAGTTCTGTCAATTAACTGTCTAGTGACACTGCTAATTTTTTACCACAGACTTTTTAAACGGATATTTTTCACTGATATATGGGTGATGTATATAACTTTAAATTTTCTGTGGTAATTTTTGTACTGTACAGTAGACTCTCCTACAACGCGGTTTAATGTTACGCGTTATACGAAAACGCGTTATAGGAACTTGACGATCGCGAATTTTGACGCATGCGCTGCGCCGCCCGCCTGTAGCGTTTTAACGCCAAAACAATGCAAAGTTTAAATAAGTAAATAGACGCCATAACCCGAAAACACATTATAAATGGAATTAAATGTCCTACCTGGTATGTTGATGAGCAGCATTTGCAATAGTCAGTATGAGTTAGTGAATACACGTAAAACAAACGCGATGAAACTTTTGAAATTCATTCTTATCGCAATATCGTGTGTACCTACATTTACCGCTTCTATAGACAGCTTATATTGCATTGTTTTTGTATTTTCTTATGCAGTATGGTAGTTGGATTTGTTAATTTAATAAGAATACGTTCTCTTTGCACCTTTTGTTTGTCTCCATCATCCATCGTGCTGCACCGTTACGAAACAATTTGGTTATGTATCTATTTTCTAAGCGCGGTGGTGACAGTTCAAAATAACAGCGGCATACTTATGGCTCATGCGCAGTTAGCACACATCGGCCGGACAACCGTACGCGTACATGGCGCGTTGTACGAGAGTGGCGGTATATGAATTTGTTGTCGAAAAATCTTTAGCGCGTTATAGGAATTCGCGTTGTACGAAGTCGCGTTATAGGAGAGTCTACTGTACTTGTTCTATCAGGCGGTTTTCCTGATCTTATGAATTAATTAAAATATAATATGAGAAAAGGCTGGAAGTGCTATTAGCGCCTCCTAGCGGATGGGAGTCCACAAAGATGGCCTTGAAGCGCCCTCTATATTAGTATATATGTATTTTATCTATGGTATAACCCCTAAACAAAATTATGTCGGTCTTAATGACAAAAGAAAACTTTAGATTAATAGACAAGTGTTTAAAGTTCCCAGCGGGAATGCCAAAAATAAACATGCAGACTCATCAGTCTCAAACGAAAGGAACACAGGAAGCGATAAATAAGTTCATGGTTCGACTCGCTTCCATGAGCTTTGTTTGCCGCTACGACAGTATCACGGTTGAGAAAGTTAGGAAGGCTTTCCCGATCATTTCTCGTGGTCGCATATTCACGCGTCATCAGTTCCAGAAACAACGTGCTAAAACGGTGTTTACTATTGCGCGTGACTTTACGTCTTGATAACACCAATAGAAGTGTGTATGTCTCAATAACTTTCTCTAGATCTTGCGTATTTATCCCTAAACATAAGTTTACAACGATTCATTTAAGAATTTCTGATAAAAATCAGTGTGTAAGTACATAGGCTTTCACCGCCAGAATCATTTAGAAAATAAATTGTGTCCGGGTTTTGACGTGCGTCAAAATTCATAACTGCTGACGTTTTGCGAACCATATTGCTTGCTTCTTCAGGGGAAACTGAATATTGAAAACCTACCAAAGATCTCTAACTTACACCGCATTGCACAGTCTACACATCTGGAGCTACTCCCAGGTGTACTTCCAGTGTATACTCCCAGTGCCGTCATCACGGTTGATGGTGTTGGGATGTTTGTAAATTTTGATGGCTTCTCAAATAAGCCTTAGATTATCTGCACGTCACACTGCCATGAGTCGGAGCACATCATGGACTTTGATGTCGTGACGATGTGGCAACGGATAGTAATTCATCAGCAAATGATTTTTTAGAGAATCTATCGAAACTTACAATTTACAGTTTTATGAGAGAACTGAACTATGGGTTAATGCCACATACGTAATTGAAAAACATTGTGGCAACGGATAGTAATTCATCATCAAATGATTTTTTAGAGAAGCTATCGAAACATAAAATTTAAAGTTTTATGACAGAACTGAACTATGAGTTATTGCCACATACCTAATTGAAAAACATGATCGTCTACGACACTATGAAGCGGATACTTATTTTAAATTTTGCATGGGGTGGGGGGCGTCGGAGCATGTAGCGTCGCCCCTATGCATATATCCCAATAGTAACGACCAAAAAAATACTTGATTATAACATTGAGTTGTCATTTGTAAGGGATGATGGATCACAGACATTTTGAGGTCACAATAAAAACGCATTCAATGCTGTTTTTAGTTTTTAGTTTGTAGATTTTTTTATAAACCTTTTACTAAGTTTTCTGTAAGACATCTTTTGATAGAAAGTCAAGTTTTGCCGAAAACGCAATAATATATTTTCTCTACTTTGCGTTCGTTATAAACTCATCTTTGTTCGTTGGGTTCACTCAGGTTCACTAGACATTACTCAGGTTAGGGCAGATTGACGTCACGAGCAGCGTAGAGTAAAGTGAGAGCAAGCTGCTTGGAGCAGAATTGGCAGAACCGAACGAACGCAATTTGGCTTGTCATAGTTGAAGTATATATTCTTGGTTAAGTATAAAACAACTTGTAAAATGGAAGTAAAGGAGAAATTCTTGTTAAATTTTCTTTTCGAGGTCGGTAAGCAACAGTGATGTAGATCTTGATATTGACTACATTTAATAAAATATGCGTGCTTGCCTGATAAATTTTGATACATTTTTTTATTTAATTTTTATTTTTATATAAGGGTGTTTTTTATGCAGGAGTCTTAAGTGCTGCCTTTATATCCAAAATGAATTGCTGTGAGACTTGAGATCTATCAGTACATATTACCTCGTACCCCAAGCGGAGCGGTTCAAAATACAGAATTAAATACAGAATACGAATTAACCACCTTAAAATACGAATAAAAACATTTTTGTGTTTCACTTCAATAAATTTATTTATCACAGTTATTAACTTAATAAGAATATTACTCAATTAACTTCATGTTTAGCGAAGATTGGCATTCGTTATAATGAATATAAACCTGAAGGCAGAAATTCTGAATTGAGAGAGAAATTCTAGATTCTGAGAAAATTACTGAAAAAGAACTGCAAAAAACAAAAATCCATTTTGCTCTTGCAACACCCCCTCCCTCCTGCGGTTAACCCTCTTCGGTGGGGAACATGAACCGACAGACAGATATACAAACCACGTTAGCGCTTTATTGCTTTATTTGGAGTACGATGATAATTTTTTTAAATATATTTTGAAAAACTATGCTTTTAGATAATTAAAAAATATTAAAACATTAGAAGAATGCCTGGAATATGGAACCTATACTACAATATGCTTTTGCGAATTCTTTGCAATGTTCTTCTATATTTTAGCTTTAATAGATGGAACAATCAATCATTCAATCTTTAGACTGACTTACCCAACCAACAAAGCTATAACGAAACCGCTTTGGGTATCGTTATAAAAACACTAGATCACAACCTTTAGTAACTTTTAGTTTTCCAATATTGATGATATTGACGTCAAGTGTCAAATAAGGCTGACATCTCAATCGCTATCAGCTCCCCTCAATCGTATATGTGAATATTACCACAACTTCCAACTATTAAAGATAAAGCTGCTCTAGATTGTAAGATGACAACCCCAATTTTGGAAATGTATG
Source organism: Aphodius sticticus (assembly GCA_963966075.1). Lineage (NCBI taxonomy): Eukaryota > Metazoa > Arthropoda > Insecta > Coleoptera > Scarabaeidae > Aphodius > Aphodius sticticus. Next base: position 39,681,926 of record OZ014506.1, read on the forward strand.
TAAAATTAATGTCGAAAAGTAGAAAAAATAGTATATAACACTCGTTTTATAAGACGTATTGGCGCACTCGTACCTCGTACATTACACCGACTCGTGCGCCAATTTGTGTCTTATAAAACTTGTATTATAATATACTATTTTATCCTACACTATGCAAACATGTTATTTTCGCGTCTCCATGGAGAGACGAAAGATGCTATTTGTTCGCCTGGCCTGTAATAACACTTTTCAGCGCTAGCCACGAAAATAATTGTACACAATATTCCCAACAGATGGCGACCGAATGGTCTCCCCACTCAAAACGCTTTCAATTCGGGTTGACGTTTCCGATTAACACGTCAACGTTGTTCAGTTGTCAAAACCCAATATCTCAGTGATTAGTCTTTAAAGACGGGAGATTTTATTACGATATTGTTGTGTAGGCTAAAAAAATTATGTGTGCACCACGACCAGAAAGTAATTTTCCGGGCCTCAAGAAGTGCCCAGGGTCGCTATGCTGGCTTGTGCAACTCTTCTCTCGGCCCGGGAAAGAACCACTTTATCGGCTTGGCAAACAATATACTATTGCACTCCGCGCCCTATACCACCCCGGCCTTGCATTTTTGAACCTTTATTATAAGCCCCTTTACCATTTTCAATGATAAAAGGCCTGTGCACAATTACTAAACACTCCAAATTTATGCATGAACTATTACTTAGTTTTCGACATTTTTTTCAAAAACATAACCTGATAAACCTATTATCCCTACCTCTATTTCCAAAATTAGGTACTACACCTAAATAGGAAAACTACGCACAACGAAACGTTGTCTCAATTCAAAGCAACCTTTGTTAATCCAAAACAACGGTTGTTTTATATATACGCAAAAATATATATCGTTGTTTTGACCGGTTGTCTTACTTTAAGATTGTACAATTTTAAATGCATACCATACTTATTTGACTTTAAATATGAACATGTTATTATGAAAGCAATAATATTTTACATGGAGTGCAATTAACACATCTAAAGAAAAATATTGATATTTTCCAACTAGGGAAGGCACCACCGGGTTCCTTTTTAGTCTTTTTCCATCAGTACTAGAGCTATTGGACATTTCTACGTCAGGCACATTGACGGTATAATAGCACAATCACTGATGCTGCATAGACATGCGGTTATATACCCTCTAGGAGACCTGTCTTACAACGAGAAACTAAAGCTCCATCTATCGGCATCCTTCACATTATTTTCAAAACTTCAAGACTTTCTTAAATCAGAACAAACGTTTACTTAAAGCTAATAGTTACGTTGTTTTATATTAAAGAAACATTCTTATTACAAGTATGTTGTCTTAAAACAAACAAAATATGTTAAGAATGTCACTTTCGTAACATTAGACAACCATTTCTCTGTGTGTACTGTGTATTACGATGACCAGTAGCTGTAGTTATCGGACGTAAAGAGAGATCAATTAGAAGTCAGAACACAACCTCGATTGATGGACTTTCCATATCACTATTAGAAACATTTTATAGATTATTATAGTTAAATTTAAACCATGTTATTAGAAAATACTGTTTGTAGTGCTACCAGCAATGGTATGTGTACAAAGACAGCCCTTTACCTGTACCTTCTGCATTTAATTTTTACTTTATCATGCGTAGTATGTAAAGTATTGTAATCGTGCCAAACAAAAATTTTTTGATTTTAGCGGAAATATGTCTTTTTGGGTCCCCTGAACATTTTTGACTAAAGTACAAAAAAATATCTGTGTGTGTGTGTGTAATGGTGTATGTGTGTATGGATGTGTGTACCCGTCTTTTGTGGCGACGATTCCGGAGAAACTACTACAGGTATCGGGACGAAACTTCATATTTAGAAGTTTCATGACCAAACTTAGAGCTGAAAAGCTTTCTGTTGAAAAGGGTCCAAAGGAACTGGAGGTTTAGTCATCGCATTTTTGAAAGATTTTGCAAATAAGCCGCGTTTTCTGGAATTTCGTCGAAATGGTTAAATAATAAATTAAAGATGGGGAAGTTCTGAATAGTTTATGACTATGACATTTTTTGGTACAATCAATAGTTTAGCTGCATGAGCAAATTCTATTTCATCGAGATCGGTCGTACTGCATTGAAACTAGTAGCCAGGATTTGTCAGATTTTTTGATTCTAATGACAGTAGGTAGTGTCAAACGCTAATGTTTTGACAATAACTTCTGTCAATATAAGCTGCGTTCGGATATTGTATTACACTTTTTACACCCACTAACATGTAAGTGTCATTTGGACGGTGTACCTGGTGTCAACGGAGTACAATATCCGAACGCAGCTTTAATCGACATATCTGTCTAGTTCTACTAGTTTTATTTTAATGCAGACATGGCCGATCTCGATCAAATAGAATCTCATGCAGCTAAACTATTAATTTTATATATATAGTATGATAAAGTCATGTGCCTGGCCACATCAGATTTTTTAAACGTTTAATAAAAAACTGTATATGTCACTTAAATTATTTGTGTCCGACAGCAAATTCATAGTGTTATTCGTTGTCCTTATACCGATCATTTCAAAATATAATCTCTCACGCAAGTTGCGTTTTTTTAACAATATCCTAACATTGTCAAAGGTTATGTTGTGATTTTCATTTAAAGCATGCTGGGACAATGCGCTTGTTAACTTTTTGTTTCTGATGTCCCTTCTGTTAAATTCTTTGATTTGTCAGTCATTCTAAGCAGAACGAATTAAGTAATTTTATCCCCTTTCTGTCATCAGCATAAATTTATATTTTTTTAGAAATCACTTACCAACTCTTCCTTAAAATGTTTTTAATACTTGGTTGGAATAGAACTTAAGTAAGTGGAATCGAAAAATAACAAGTTTAGTAAATTTTTATGAAATTCTGACACGTTTTAATGACTTTAATTGCATAACTGATAGCAACAACTCCACATATAAGTCCAATTTTACAGTACTTTCCGTTTAATTTAAAATGCAACCTGACATTCGAGACTGTCGCATAGTATTCTAGCCAATCCGCTACTTATTAACTGTGCAATAAATTAATAACGCGCTCAGTTAGAAAAACCGGCCTTAGAATCAGACAGTTAGGTATGCCGGCATGTTTTATTTTGTAGATGATACGCTTTTTCTAATTATGTCAATATTCCGTATTATGCACTTGCGACACGCTTAGGATACTAATATAATAAATATAATAATAACACAATGGCACTGCAATAAACTGAAATGAATAAAGATCAAATATTAGGGGCAATAACTATATTGCAGTATTCATTGAATAAAACATTATTTATGCATTAGCTAATGAATAACATTGACATCAATAAGTGTCTAACTATACCTGTAGATACAGTTAATGAGTTCGTTCATTAGAATAGAATAGTATTTATTGGTTGCCAGCAACAAGTCATAATAATAATGTGCACAATAAAACAATATAAAAATATATGAAAGGTACACAGAACATCATACAATAACACTTGATAGATTTCATGTGGCAGATTGCCATTGTTCTTGTAAAGTAGCGAAGCATTTAGTGAAAACATTAAGTGTTTATCAAATAGCTTCCGATAAACTTAACTGATAGCGTCCGAGTTAATCACAAAAACTAAAATTCTAAAGTTCTATTTTATCTCGTATAAATTTGTTTTCTGAGGTGATATGGCCGGACACTTTTCAGAATTCGTTTATAACATTAAGGTACAACAAACAGATTGTAACAGACGTCCATGATAAGTGTCGAACACAAACAGCTGTTAGTGTGCAACACTTGTCATGGACGTACTGTTTATAATTTCCGCAGATACAGGAAGAATTACACGAGCCAGTTGCTATGTTTTGAATTATGTTGTCGTTCGGAGAATGTTTGTGTGGGTTCAGTTTTGGCTTTGTTGTTAATTGTTGCACTAATTAATTTTGATTGGACTTTAGCACTATGTGGTGGTCTGAAGATGTTCAAAACTGTGAATAAGGAACGTACTTACGGACATTAACAAACCAAGTTAAGGAGATACACCACCTGTTTTTTTTTAAAAGTAGGTACTACTCCTTATCCTACCTCTATCGGTTAAACTATAGCCGATAGATTTTATCATTCTGATTTAATTCACCGTCTGAATTTGTAGTAAATATTTCTTTCAAAAAAAAGTAAACGTGCCGGAGATATTGTATTGGATCCATATTGCTAGGTTAAAAAGTCGGACGACGACCTGCCATTAGAAGTATATGGAGAACCAAATGAAATGAGAGATTGAAAATTTGTGGAAAAAAATTTTTTTTGAAAATTTTTTATATTGTTGGGCACAATCGTCTCAACTAAAATATTTTGAGTTTTCGGTTACTTCTGGTTACACCGGAAATGGTGTCAACTTTTATATTTCAAATGGAACATCCTGTATTTTATAGCATTTTTTAAATCTTCATTAAATTTTAGATCAATTTTATGTTACATTCCCTATACCTAACATGTGTCATTTTTGAGATATTCATTTTCTTCATTAAAAAATGACAGCTGCATGTTTCTTAATTTCCATTACTTATAAATTATCCCCTGTGACAGTTGGACAAAAGTTATCCGGCAAAATTGTTGTGAAGGTAGCGTATTATCGACACATCGGTAGAATTCTTCAACAAGTTATACAGAGTGTTCAAATTATAAGATCAAAATTGAATTCCAGAAAAGTACTAAAAGTCGGCTTTTTCCAAATGGCAACCCTTACATATGAATGCATTCTGGAATTTTATGGAAAATTTTAGATCAACTTTGTGTTCAATGTCTTGAACTGAAATCGATTTTTGAACATCAAGTAGAAATTGCAAACATTGGCAAATCTAGATTGCGTTTGAAAACAACTGAACAATTTGGAATAAACGGAACTTTATTAAACAAGTGCTTTAGGTCATTTTTCATTATAATTAATTTAGTATTTATAAAATTATAAGCCTACAATAAAACAATATTAAAAATACAACAAAATCGTAAAGATAATTTTAAAAAACTGCTTAATTCTATTTCAGTAACTGTTCAAAAACGTTGCCGTTCTCTGCTAAACATGCTTCAATTCTTTTTAACATATTATTTATTGCTGGTTGCGTCCCTGATTGAGTTAGCACATTGAAAGCAGCTCGAACTATTTCATGTCCTCCTTATCAATTATTGGGTCCTCATAAGCTACGTCTTGAATAGCTCCCCAAATGAAAAAAATCCATTGGCGTCAAGTCGGGGGAACGCGGTTGATATTTGTATGGCCTATTAAGCACAATCCACCGATCGTCGAACATCTCGTTAAGCAAGCCTCTTACTGCAACAGTTGTGTGTGCTGGAGCACCGTCCATTTGAAACCACCCAATTATTGAGGACCCAATAACTGATAAGGAGAACATGAAAGATGAAGTTTGAGCTGTTTCAATGGGTTATCTGCTAACTCTGTCAGCGACGCCACCAACAATAATATGTTAAAAAGAATTGAAGCATGTTTAGCGGAAAATGGCAACGTTTTTTAACAGTAACTGAAATAGAATTAAGAAGTTTTTATTAATTAACTTTACGATTTTGTTTTATTTTTAATATTGTGTTTTATTGTAGGCTTATAATTTTCTAAATGCTAAATTAATTATAATGCAAAATGACCTAAAAAGCTTGTTTAATAAAGCTCTGTTTATTCCAAATTGTTTTCAAACGCAATCTAGATTTAGCAATGTTTGCAATTTCTACTGTGATGTTTAAAAATGTGATTCAGTAGGTTCAAGTACATTTCAGGTATAGGACATTGTACACAAAGTTGATCTAAAATTTTGCATAGAATTGAGAAATGTATTCATATGTGAAAAAATTGACTTTTAGTACTTTTCTCGAATCCAACTTTGATCTTTTAATTTGAACACTCTGTATAACTTTTAGAAGAATTCTACGGATGAGTCGATAATATGTTACCTTCCCAACAATTTTGTGGGATAACTTTCTTCCAACGCTCACAGGAGATAATTTATACGTAATTGGAAGTAATCATGCACCTGTCATTTTTTAATGAACAAAATGAATATCTCAAAAATGACACATGTTAGGTATAGGGAATGTATCATAAAATTGATCTAAAATTTAATGGAGATTTCAAAAATGCTATAAAATATAGGGTATTCCATTTGAAATATAAAAGTTGACATCATTTCCGGTGTAACCGGAAGTAACCGAAAACTCAAAATATTTTAGTTGAGACGATCGTGTCCAACGATATAAGTCCACAAATTTTCAATCTCACATTTCATTTGGCTCTCCATATACTTCTAATGGCAGCTCGTCGTGGGAGACCCTGTATAGGTTGGAGATAATATTCTAAACCATATTTGAAAAGCCTCCTTGAATGTGAACCTCACAAACAAATTTATATGGATTAAAAAGGAAAATTTAGTTTGTGTTGCAATTAACTCGGCTTTCGAAAAAATAGCATTTATGAAAATTTTAGCTTGACTTTTTTTATCATAAAGATTATATGACTTTTTTGCACAGCTGACAGTGTCAACAACAGAGTGGGTCGTTCCGCATACCAAATCAGAGCATTGCCGAATACTTATTTTTTTCAAAACTACAAATGTGAACTAAATGATAACAACCCTGGCCAACAGCAAAACTATCGAATAAATGAGTTACGTTAACCGACAACCGATGATACCTATGCTTTTTTGCGTAAATTCTGAATATCAGTCAGAAATTATAAAGTTTTTTAAAGAAAAAGCTCATATTTTTACATTATTTTGCGTTTCTTTTTCACTGATTTTCTCAAATACTCTTAACTAATATCTTCGTTAATATTTTTGTTTTGATTTGCAATTGGATTATTAAAAATAAAAATTACAAAATTTGGCTACGTCGGCGTATAGCTAAAAGCAAGCCGATTACTATATCGGATATCCGCTGTCAATAATTTTTAAAGGATGGTAATTCTAGATAGCAATTTCCTTTAAGTGAAAAAATTCAAACTCGTTTTTCTCGATTTTTATGATGTCGCAGATACGCACTGAAGACTGCAGGATATACATCGTAATATTTTATTTATATCGTAATTCGTCGTAGTTTAATTACAAAAAATTGTAATTATATACAGGGTTAGCCAAAATTACCGGAACACCCAAATAATTCTACAACGGTAAAAAATTTCAAAAAAAAAATCAAACAAAAGCTTTTAGACTTTAAACAATCCATCATTCAAATATATTTTTAATATACAGGGTGTTCATTTTATTATAGAAATCGCGTAAATTTTCTTTTTTCAAATGGAACACCCTGTATCTTTTTACATTTTATAATTTTAGGACTAATTCTGGACATTGTTTATTAAAATAATTTTTTTATAAAATGCATCATTTTTGAGTTTCAAGCAATTAATTAAAATTAGTCAAAATTACCGCAACACCCAAATAATTCTTCATCGGTAAAAAAATTTCAATAAACATTCAAACAAAAGTTTTTTACTTTAAACAAGCTATCGTTCAAATATATTTTTAATATACAGGGTGTTTATTTTATTATGGAAGTATGGAAAACTTTTCCTTTTTCTCATTATACGTCCTGTACATTTTTATTTTTTAATTCTAAGAATTTTTTTCAAGTAAGTTTTTATAAATTGATTCATTTAAACATTTATTTTAGCCGAACGGATAAATAATAACAATGTGAAGAAAAAATAACAAAACAATTAAATTAAATTTTCAAACTGCCATCCCTGAGCGGCTTGACAATGCCCCAACCTATCAACAAATTCCCGTAATCAGTTGTCTAAATGATCGACAGTAATACTCTGAACTTCGTCCACTATCCTCTGCTTCAACGCATCAATATTTTGCGGCCTATTGGTGTAAACCCTGGACTTTAGGTGGCCCCAAATAGAAAAATTCAGTATTTGTAAATCCGGCGACCTAGGTGGCCATTCAATGGATCCTCTCCTTCCAATCCACCTCTGCGGGAAAATTGAATTTAAATTATTCCGAACTTGGACACCGTAATGCGGGGGTGCACCATCTTGTTGAAACCAAATATTATTCAGATCTTCGTTGAATATAACTAGGAGATATAACTAGGTATTACTTCATCTAATTGCTTATAACTAAAAAAATATGAAATTTATAAACAAATTATTCCAATAAAAAATTATTAGAATTAGTCTTAGAATTATAAAATGTAAAAATATACAGGGTATTCCATTTGAAAAAAAAAGTTAACCAAATTTGCATAAAAAATGAACACCTGTATATTAAAAATATATTTTAATGAGCTTGTTTAATGTCAAAAACTTTTGTTTGAATGTTTTTTGAAATTTTTTTACCGATGGAGAATTATTTGGGTGTTCCGGTAATTTTGGCTAATTTTAATTAATTGCTTAAAACTCAAAAATGATGCATTTTATATAAAAATTATTTTAATAAACAATGTCCAGAATTAGTCCTAAAATTATAAAATGTAAAAAGATACAGGGTGTTCCATTTGAAAAAAAAAATTTACGCGATTTCTATAATAAAATGAACATCCTGTATATTCAAAATATATTTGAACGATGGATTGTTTAAAGTCTAAAAACTTTTGTTTGATTTTCTTTTTTGAAATTTTTTACCGTTGTAGAATTATTTGGGTGTTCCGGTAATTTTGGCTAACCCTGTATATAAAAAAAATGTAGTCCAAATGCAGTATAAAGGCAATACACGCATTTTCTTATACGTATGGTAGGTGGGGGATTAACAATCTATTATAAATGATGTAACATCAGATATACAAATAAATAGCAATTAAGAAATTGTAAAAATTACATTTATTTGAAATTAATTTTTATCTAGGTTATATGTTATTAATCGTTTAAATTAATAATGTTTAATTCTATCGAATTGATTTGTTTTCAATTATAATTTTAAAATTCAGTTATTGACTAATTTGGTAATTAAATGATTACGGTAGTTTCACATCAAGTTCACAGGTGTTCTTGTCTCTTAAAATATATTGTTAATGAAAGAAATGAACTTACAAGACTCTAATAATGATATAATATACTTTTATAACAAAAGTGCTTATACTTTTATCACAAAAGTGCCTGTACTATTATATTTATTTATACTAAGTTTTGATAAGTAAATGAAAAATATCTCCGTTAACCAAAACAATATTTACTTAGATTAAATATTTTATTTATGCCTATTAATATAGGTAAATATCCAATGATCATAGTATAAATAAAAATAATAGGTACATAAATATATAAACGTAAAATATAATTATATATGTAATAATATAACAACATAAATTTATGTAATACCAGAAAAACAGACATTTAATAATATATAATAATAAATTACAATAACTATGTATTAAATAAGAAAAAGATTATGTTAGGTTGGAGGCTGATTAAAATTTGGATTGCCACAGTGCTTTTATTTGATATCTTGTTGAGGTTGTTATAACCTGCTGTTTTCGGAAATGATTATATCGTTAAACATTTAAATGACAGACTAGAGTACCTAGATAATACAGTATGACAATGTAATTTCGCATTTGTTGTAAACATGTTTTAAAGTACTCCATGTTTTCTCATTCCTGCAATTACTGAAATTTATAACCAGTCTAAAGTAATGCGCAACATGCAACCAATATGCTACGGTTAATTCGAACATGCACTCGAAATTGGAGGCATAACTAGATAACTGTAGCGAAGATTACCGATGAACAGTTGAGGAGCCATTATTATTAGCCATTCCAAACGACCGACCAGTACAAATTACGCTAATGTGACGGAACTGTTGCATAAAAACCCCGATGACGCTTCCTTGGAATTGTGTACACACAGGTCTGCGAGGAGAGCTTCAGAGCTTGCAGCATTTGCGGTATTCAACTGTCCATTACCAGATGCCAGATCTCCGGGAATGGAAAAATCGAGTTCACTTTTAACTACAGTTGCCGTTTCTTGTCGTCTCCATAGACCATAACGTGTCGTTCTTAGTTCGTCATATAAAAGAACCGCTATTGTATTTATCGTAACACGTATGTATGTATTGAGAAATATACATTAAACACATTAGTAGATGTGCTGTTTGCACACTATAGATTGGACTATTAATAATAAATAATGCTATAATAATAAAATAATTCCAATTCGCTATAAGCTACAGGACGATTTTGTAGGAGAATTAATTTGTAAGTAAGTTTTTATCTTGACAGCTTTGAATTCAAGGTTCAAGCTTTCATTTCAGCCTCCGTTGAGAAGTCTATCAAGATGCGTTATAGTTTTCATTTAGATAAGTTTGTCATAACACTGAGTTCATAATTTCTTTATAAACATCTATAATTTACAAGGTATATCAGAAGGCTTTGCTCACATTTGTTTTCTTCATAGGCGCTCCCCAATTTAATAACTTTTATATAAACTATACTTTGCCAAGTTGCTTCTTTTAAGTGATATTTACATCCCCGAGCACAGTCGCGGTAAAAATTTAGCATTCAGCCTGTAACTCTACAAGAACACAATTCAAATATGTACTTTTTCGGCTCCATAACAGTAATCTAATAATTTACTAACTTTCATCGGACAATAAACCGCGTCGTTCATCGTTCAAACATTCACATCTAACAATATCATGCGGCACAACAGCAAGCATTGTAAACCCAATTCCAATCATTCTCCGCACATTTAACACCGCAACATAGTAACATTACATTGGACAAACAAAAGGACGGGCAATTAATATACCTGAATATTGCGATACGGTGACATTCTTCGGAGACGGGCCCCAATTACCAGCTGATATAACAGTGCATAAATTGTCCGTATTAAAGACGGTTAAGCGCTATTTAAGTACCGGTTTTTGCACCGGTGCCGTGCTCACCAATCAGGTACGCATGAAAAAGTACAACGAGGAAGACAAAATGAAGAAGTATGTCGCACGATGACATTGTCCGTCCGATTGTTTTCCTTGCTTTACATCTACTTGCACCTTGCACACCACTGATTGTATATTTCCACACTCGTTATACAGTGTGTCTTAAATAGGAGGTGAATATGATCTGCATATTGCAGAAGATCTCTAATCTGTCATAATATCATTTGTTTTGTATAGACGTATTGCATTGGTATTGTAAGCTCAATAAAATTAGAATAAAACATTATTACATCTTCTTTGTTTGTTACTTTCAAATCTGGTAATCGATATTTTACATACCTCCCAATGTACAATCGAGTTGAAATTTTGCATGTGGATAGATTTCCGGTGGCATAAATCAATAAATAAAGTTTTTCAAAATTTCCTTATACATCGTAGTTTTTAAAAAATGTACTTTATATGTAATTTATTATATAATTTTTTATTAATTTATGATATACGCCAGGCAATAAGAGGGTCAAAAAGTGGATAAGATCGAAAAAATGGGGGAGCGTCTGTCTTCAGTTTGCCACACTGCGAAAGAAAAGAATCATTCATTTACAGTTGTCAAATAATGATTACAAACTAATTGTCGATAACTTATGTTGGGTTCTATTTTATTCTTATTTCTTTTGTTAATTTGTTTGATACTTTTCTACTCAAATAATAATTCTTGTATTAAATTATCAAAAGGAAATACAGTCATCATTAAGCAATGTAGAATTGTGCTCTTAGCAGTAATTTGTGATTTCAAATAATGTAATCACCAGACGGATAATAAATCAGAGGTTGTGCGATTATAGAACTATAGAGTTCTACATTTAGGTCTAAAAGTATTGACTTTATAAAAATTTATTGCAGTAAATTTGTAGAGAATTATATTTTCTACAACTTCTTTCGTCTGTATTTTTAGCTGCTATTTATCAGAAGGAAGATATTTTGAAAAAACTGAATTCGGAAACCACTTTACCGCTATTGGGGAGGGCGCTCGTCAAAGTCAAAAACTTGGTAGGGGAGACCGGGGCAGGTTGTCACACGGGTTGGTTGTCACAATGCTTACCGCTCAGCCGCTGGTGTCACATAGCAACCGTGGCGAATACCAAACATTGCCTACGTCAGTGCGTATGTGCGTAGCAACTGTCACCTGTCGTGCTATAATTGCCTAGACTTTGTAGGTGTTTTTATGATTTTGCTACTGTAAGTATACTCCTAAATGCTATATATTTTATTGTTTATTCCGTAGTTCATTATTTTCTATCGGTGTTTCAACTATTTGTCTTGATTCAATGACGTTTCGGGAAGTTAATAGATATCAACTTTGACGTTTGGTTAAATTCTATTCCCGCCAGATCATTTTTTTATTTAAAATGACCCTTCGGGGCAGGTTGGCACAAAAAATCCGGGGATGGTTGTCCCATGTGACAACCAACCCCTGCAGATATTGTTTAGTTCATTTCTTGTTATTGCAGATAAGATGGTCAGAAAATATCAAAGAAAGACAGAACAAGGGAATACTCCTGCGGCCGTTATGCTTGCGGCAGTACGGAGTGTCAAAATATCCGGGCTTTCAGTTCGTGCAGCTGCTCGTCAAAATAATGTAAATTACCGAACCTTAGCCAGATACTGCAAAAAAATTTCTTAAGAGGAAATTGATGATGCAAGCCAGACTCAGCCTTCTATCCCCGTTGGATATTACCCAAATAGAAAAATATTTTCTGATGAAGATGAAACGGAATTGGCAAATTATATAGTTCAAGCTTCGGAGGCCTATTATGGTTTAACGCCAAAAGAAATAAAAAATCTTGCCTACAATCTTTGCATTGCCAATTCCATTCCCTGTCCTAAATCCTGGACCAAGAATGAGTGTGCTGGTGACGACTGGTTCGCTGATTTTATGAACAGGCACAATACTCTTTCACTACGAAAACCAGAGGCAACCAGATTAGCACGAGCGACAAGCTTCAACAGAACTAATGTGAACTCTTTTATGACAAATATTTTATGGGCCCAGCAAACCACGTAAGTCACCAATTGATCTGAGACCTTTGCCGAAAGCAGGAGGTAGAAAACTCACAAACAGAAACAACATTCGAAAAAGGGAAACTGCAATTTTAACGGATACGCCGGTCAAAAGAAAATTGGAAGAGCAAGCTGAAAAGGTAAAGCAGAAAAAATGAAGCAAAATGTCAAAGGCATAACAGAAAGAAATGACAGGATGAAAAAGAAGAAACGAATCACAAAGAAGAGAGAAAATCAAGTTGTGAACAGCGAAGACGACGAAGAGGATTGTTTTTGTTTAGTTTGTTTAGAACCGTTTTCTAGCAGCAAGGCAAGGGAAAAGTGGATCCGGTGTATGAAGTGTAATAAATGGGCCCACGAGTTATGTACTTCAAGAAGTAGTTTTTGTCTGCCACAACTGTGAAAGTGCAGGAGAAAGTGACTGACATTTCTGTACAATTTTTTCTTGTTTCTTTGTTTTGTTCTGTTTGTCTTAATACAATTTTTTTAATAATTAAAAATTCTGTTTTTCCCTATTTAAATAACCAGTGACAACCAACCCCGAGTGCTGTGACAACCAACCCAGGGTCCGGGTTGGTTGTCACAAAAGGCGGCTCTGGCAATTTTGGCTGGCTGGCTTATCTCTTTAACGCTTTAGTCTCAAAACTTTGGAAAAATGAAGTCAACGCTGTATACTAGAAGATAGGCTACTGACAAAAACACTAACTGTTAACCAGCTCTTTCCAAGAATCGAAAAGCAAATTTTGTGACAACCTTCCCCGGTCTCCCTTACTGAGATTTTACGATTTTCAACCATATTTTAATTACGCACTTTTTGCTGTTACCTTATTCACTGATATGCCTTTATTTGACATTACATGTTAGCCGACACACTAAACATTTCAAATTGATTGCTTTTTAAACAAAATCTACTAATGTAGATATTTTGAATCCACTTAACGTAGGGATTATTATATTTGCAATCTCATATTACCTCACTGACCGAACACAAATCGTAGAAATAGACGAAACCAACAGTAAACCGTTGCATTCTGAACAATATGGAATACCACAAGGAGGAATCATTCTACCTAATCTATATATAATATACACCAATGACATGATTTATTTAGATCTGAAAGGAACTATGTATATGACGCAGATGATACATGTTCAATTTACACCGATAAGGAAGCGTCGGCACTGCAGTGCAACATAAATAACGATCTAAGAAAAATAGAAATGTGGTACAGAAATAACTCACTTACAATTAATGAAGTCGTACATGAGTACATGATATTCAACAACACCAGGAAACACGTTAACATTGATGTTACTATCAACAGAAATAACTCACTTACAATTAATGAAGTCGTACATGAGTACATGATATTCAACAACACCAGGAAACACCTTAACATTGATGTTACTATCAACAATATAAAAATGAAACAAGTACGCAAAGTTAAATACTTAGGACTCTACATTCAAGATGACCTGAAATGGGATACACATGTGAACAAATTAGCTCAAGAAAATGCAGGAACAATCGCAAAAATATGGAAAATTCGCCACATAATACCACCAACCCTGCGAAACCCCATTTACCATTCACTTTTCACGTCGAGAAACACCTATTTAATACATGTGTGAGGTAACACTACGAAAAAAAAACATGAAAAAAATACAAATCCAGCTAAATAAAGTCCTTAAAATCATGCACTTCCTAGATAGACACCGACAGAAGAAGTTTACGAAACCACATAAGAACTAAACATGAACAAGTTAATCACTCGTAGCAGCTTGACATTAATGCATAAAATGAACAAGAAGAACATTAAAACCAACATTACATTGAAAGTCATCAACGCATACCACAATTACATTACAAGGGCATGCTCTCACATTCGAGCCCATATATTTAAGAAGAAGAAATTTACACCAACTAACGGATACGATTAAAGTATACAATAAACTCCCCGAATACATAACAAACCTAGCGCCACAATCCTTCAAGAGAAAGGTCAAACAAATGCTGTTGACGGGCACAGTATATAAAAGCAAATTAGCATAACCATGCACCCTCAACACCGCTAGCCCGAGGAAGGAAATCCATCAATGAAGTTGGAGATCCAACCCCGAGGTGAAGAAAGAGGGAAGAAGACACGTTTTGTTTTTATTTATTTTTCTTTTTAGAAAGATGTGAACCAAAATATAATTTGTAGCATCACAAATAAACTTATATCTTAAGTTCATGTAATTAAGGTACACTAAATTGAAATAACAATTGAACTAACTAGATTTAATTAACTAAGTATAGGCATATTTCCAATTTCTTACAATGGGGTATTCCGGTGTTTTTGAAATTGTCATTTTTTACAAAGTATGGGTGCTACTGTTTGCTACTTCACAAGTAAAATATCAAACATTGTTTTAAATTAAGAGAAATCGTTGTTTGAAGTTTGAATTAGGATTGGTCTTTGTGACGTCACAAAGACCGCTCAAAGTGAGCGACTTGACAACGTTGTTATATCTAGGGTGCACGTAGTAAATTTTTGTCTTCTGTTGTGTCAACGTTTAGAATCGCTCGTTTGTTGACACCTACTTTGGTTATTGAGGTTATATCAAACACTTGTTCAAAATGTATAAACTCCAACGCCGACATTGTTCTGTGCCGGGCTATAACAGCAGTAGAACAGTAACTTCTGATAAGATTTTCTTTACATTGCCGACTAGCGAGATGAGAGATGTTTGGCTTCAAGTTTCAATGATCAAATCATCTCTCAAAAAAGGTACCTTTATTCG
The DNA here is from genome assembly GCA_963966075.1 of Aphodius sticticus. Classification (NCBI taxonomy): domain Eukaryota; kingdom Metazoa; phylum Arthropoda; class Insecta; order Coleoptera; family Scarabaeidae; genus Aphodius; species Aphodius sticticus. Next base: position 39,697,628 of record OZ014506.1, read on the forward strand.
TTGTCAAACAACAGGGTCGCCAACCGTCAACATGGCCGATCAGCTGTTCGAGAGCTGTCCGCTGTTGCCACCGCTACTAGGGATCGGTAATCATCGTGTATTTCCGAGGGTGGTCGGTGAATTCAAACGAAATGCACTTTTAATTGCAATTATCTTATAGAAAAACTAAATCAAAAAGCTCATAGCTTAACTATATGAATCCTCATAAATTGTACAATAGGTTAAACCGAATATCTGCTTAAATTTTGACATGACCGGAATACCCTATTTTAATATTCTAGTCCACACATTTTTCTTATCGTGTAATATGAACGATCATATCCGGTCCTAGAAAAAGCATTACTGCGCCCGGATTTAGCTTCTTATGCCTTCTTATGACTGTAAACTTATACAGGAAATTACTTAAAGAAAAACAATCTCATGCTCATAACCATAATAAAAAAATCACGTAATATCTGTAATCATCACATCGTGATTGTAGGTTTGTCGATAAAAAACAAACTACTCAGATGGTGGAATTCCGACATCTTGGTCCAACGTGACTTCCTTTACAATTTGTTCATTTTGACGTACAAGGATAACGAAGCGATTGGATGTCCATAAAGATATGCAAATAATCGATCGTTTTGGAAAAAAAATACCTAAACTTGCAGTTAGGTTAATAATGAATTCCCCCATCTTACACCAGTTGTAATCGAATAAGGGTAGAAATAAAAAGATCCAGTCTTTTTTCTGATGTTATTTAATTATTATGCACTTATGGCTACCGGTTTCGAACTCGAGTTCGTCTTCAAAGGCCATGCTTCAACGAGAACGACGTATAAAAATACAATAACACAAAAAATACAAGTACATATGTCAAGCTGTCAATAAATAAGAACAGAACATGCACACAAATTGTCATAATCAATACACAGCTCGATGATTATCAAAAATTACAATAAAAATAAAAATTACCGTCGGGCTACATCAAAAAGAAGAAGTCACGTGTCATTATTTGAAAGGTTATGTTCATCCGGGCCGCTTCGCATGAAATATCTTCAGAATGGCACGTGACTTCTTCTTTTTGATGTAGCCCGACGGTAATTTTTATTTTTATTGTAATTTTTGATAATCATCGAGCTGTGTATTGATTATGACAATTTGTGTGCATGTTCTGTTCTTATTTATTGACAGCTTGACATATGTACTTGTATTTTTTGTGTTATTGTATCTTTATACGTCGTTCTCGTTGTAGCATGGCCTTTGAAGACGAAAGACTGAATCTTTTTATTTCCACCCTTATTGCAATTAGGTGTAGTATTGTAAATAAGTGGATGAACTGAAACGCAAAGTAAATTATTATGAATGTTTTCCAATGTTTAAATTTCAATATTGAGTTTTAAAAAAAAAAGAATAATTATATTATAATTTATAATTAATAATTATAAATATTATTTAGAAAATAAATTCCTTCCGGGTTATGCCGTGTGTCAAGATTCGTAAATGCTGACGTTTCCCGAACCATGTTGCTCGCTTCTTCAGAGCTAACTGAATCCTGGCATAACCCGGAAGCAATTTATTTTCTAAAGTAACGTGAATGATACCCAAAAGTTAAAATTGCTTATTATTGACAAGTCGAAAAATCTCCGTTATATTAAGTACATAAAATCACTTCAAATGGACTACGAATGTAATAAAAAAGACCAGTGAATTTTATGAAAACTAGTTATTAAAGCTTGATAAACAATTTGAGGCCCAGAAGAGAAACATTTTACTGTTTGGTAACAACTGTCCCGCACACCTCAAAACTGTACAACCCAAAATATAAAATAACCTAATCTAACCTCTATCCTGTAACCAATATGACCAAGGAATTTAAAAAAAAAATCTGAAGCACTATTACAGAAAACGAATCGTTATGAAGGTTTTGGCCCATCTGAAGGTTGTGCCCCTTGGAGATTCGATAGAGAAGTTCGACTGTATATTTGTGCACGGGACTCGGTGCAGTTCGCACCGAGTGCGTGAATAAAAGTGTATAAGTCGAAATTGCTATAATTTGTGAATGAATCCTCCTACCTAATATTTAATTATTCTACAATACCTAACTTTATCACAATGTCGATTGTAGAATGACAATATATACTATACGTCATACCGTAACATTTTTTCCCTTCTGTTACAGAGTCGACCAGTAAACGCACAAGATTACGAAGGTGAGTCCACCAGTTAGTTAAATATTTGTTTAAACATTATTCCAAAGCTTTCTGCAATCTCCCGCATAATGCGGTTAGTCGTGCGTAGCTATCTGGGATCCGGATAGCGGAGGAAATAGTGGAGGCGATACTTTCATCTAGATTATTCTAGATGCAGAGGCGGCTCTCTGTAGAGTAAATTAGGACAACACGGCAGTCAATTGTAGCACCCATATTTGATATATGTCCTGACATAAGTGGGTAACAGCGCCTTCTATTAACTGTAAAACGCCGCAGAGGCGCACGGATTGCGCGAAAAATGTCAAGCGCAAAGTGCACTTCCCGTTAATGTAAATTATTTAATACGTTATTGACGTAAGTGGTACTTCCTGCTTCCGAAATTGACAATTTTGCTCCTAACTAGCTATAATGAATAGGTAGGTTCTCTGTTGCCATTTCCACTGCATATTTGTACGCAATTTATAATTATAATAATTTATTAAGATATATAATTGAGGATTCTACGTGCTTACAGCTTTAATTACACTGTGTTACAAAATAAGAAAAAAACGAAATATACTTTTCACGAGACATAGCGGAAATTTTCCAAACACCTCCAAAATCTCGATTATTTTCAAAAAACCCGTTTTTGGGTACTTGCACGTAAATAAAAATTCTTAACTCCGCCATTTTCTATTCGATTTCCAAAATAAGAAATGCAAATGAAAGAGGAAGCATAGACCATTATAAAGATGGACTGTTCGGTTATCCAATAACAAATTGAAAAGTTATGGACGTTCAAGTTCAGAAGCTTCCAATTATTTTCAGATTTTTCAACTTTAACCACAATTTGATGACCTGTTTGAATCCGTAAAATTTTCTTGTTTGAAAGCCCATTTAAATTTACGTCTAATACGCGTTTGTTTATTAGAATCGGTTGAAATTTAACAGAATTATTAAATTTTATTGACCGGATAGACACATCACACTACGGAGGGCATCGGCATACTACGGAGATCACACAGGCCGCCTGTAATAAATCCGTAGTCTTTATACACATTAATTAGACATTACTAGCACTTATATTTATAATGTTATTCTAAAATTATGACACTGTTTTTTCTGTTCCTTTTTGTTGTTAAATGCCAGACTATCACAATATGTTACTAAGTACATTAGAGTTTACGTTCATTACATTTCCAGGTTTATTTGAGTTCAAAATAAATTGCAGCTACAGTAAAATGTTCACTCGTTTATTGGAACAGTACTGAGATACTATCGTGATTTATGAAAAATAAAGAAAACAAGAAATACCTACAACGGAACTTAAAAATGTTTACTCGATCTCCGTCGTTTATACAATACATCATCTGTTCGCGTTTAAGTGACCAGCAGTATTAAACGCAAATTTAAATGGGCTTTCATTAAAAAAATAGAAATAAAATATTATGGATTGACACAGGTCATCAATCTCATATTAAAGTTCAGAAAAGCTGAAAATAATGGGAAACTTCTGAATTTAAACGTCCATAACTTTTCGACTTTTTATTGGATTTGACCGAACAGTACATCCTTATAACGGTCTGTGTTACCTCTTTCAATTGGATTCTTATTTTGGAAATCGAATGGAAAATGACGGAGTTCTGAATTTTTATACTCATGCCCAAAAACAGTCTTTTTGAATGATCGAAATTTTGGGGGTGTTTGGAAAATTTCGTATATGCCATTATGTTCAGTTCTACCAGCTCAACAACTTACACTATATCTCGTGAAAAGTATATTTTAACTGTAACACTGTGTTATTATTGGCGTCTTTTAGCGGGCCCCCTTTGAGCAATTGAGCAATACTCAGACGCAACTCAAACTAAAGCTGTCCGCTTTAGCTGGACGATATTCAACTTTTTTATTTCTTATGAAATAAGTTTATACTTATAAAGTAAAAACTGTTCTGAAAAGGGTTCATGCTATTTCAGTATTTTGTTAATAATGCTGAGAAACTGCATATTAGTTTGTACTGTATGTCAGATAGAATAAATGTGTTGTGCTAAACTAGGGCTCTGGAGTTAGAGGTTACAGTAAGAGTGTGGGAGATATTCAGTCACTGGAGTTGGAGTCAACCTACAAAATTATCAAGAGTCGTTGGATTCATAACAGGAACCACATTTTCTTGCTACCGTGTAAATTTTTGTTGAAACACTAGCATTATCAGCAGTCGAAGACAAAGGATTCAATAACGGGAGCCACATAATATTGCAACCGTGCGAATTGGGGTTAAAACACTAAAATTATAAGTAGTCAAACTTTACCTATGTTTACCGGCTTTACAGCTTAACAAACCAAAAAATTGTAACTAAATCAATACAAGCACAATTTGTTTATCAAAACGCCCATTGGCTTGTCCTAAATACAATATTGCGTTAGAACGTGGTATACACTATACAATATACATATGAAGAAAAATAAAACATCAGTAAAAACAAACAAATTCGAAAGTTTACCTGATAATTTTTGTTTTTAATATCAGCTGCACTTCGTTTCAAATACTTTGATTTTTTGCTGTTGATTAGCAAAATTTAAAAACATTATCCGAAGATAGATTCTTTGCTCGACAAAAGCTGAGCGTTTTTGATATCTTTTCCGAAAAGTATTTTACAATTATATTTATCCAATAAGTACGTAGGCTTTCACGGCCAGAATCATTTAGAAAATAAACTGCTTCCGGGTTATGCCGTGTGTCAAGATTTGTTAATGCTGACGTTTCGCGAGCCATGTTGCTCGCTTCTTCAAAGCTAATTGAATACTGATTACTATATTTATCCATAATCGACATAAATTTGGATCACTTGGAAATAGGAAATTAGTAATCAGATCAACGTTGAAACGTCATATCTCGTACGGCAACCCGGAACGGAGGAAACCGTAGGCATCTAAAATCGATAAATTATTTAGAATAATGTAATTTCCAGTATGACGTAATATCTTAGGTTTACTAACTCAATAAAAATACTACACTAATATAACCACTGAGGCTGAAAGACCCGGGTCTATGCCCATTTAAAAAAGGAGGCACCACACAATATAAATAATAACAAAAATTCTGTGTATGTTTTTTAGAAATAAATTTGTCTATATTTAACCACTAATAACGTAATAACTATAGAATAACAGGATTAAAACTACAGAATAATAGGGTTAGTTTATACACAAACAAGAACTACCTTTCGTATTATACAAAAAAAAATAAGAACGCGTTGAGCTGACACAATTTAATACCCAAATCTTTGTACAAACCAATTGTACAAGCAGTACGAACGTATGCTCATGGATAATAATAGTGACTATTTTGACAACATATAGCTTTTTTTCATTGATTTTCAATGTGCGAAGCAATGGTTTATCACATCAAATAAAAAAGAAGCCTAAAAATGTCTATAAATTCGTATATATTAATATTCTTTTACTTTTTGATATGGTCTGATTGAGTACAACAAGTAGTCTTAAAAGATCAAGTTAGATGAGATTTTGTATTAATCTTTTTTCATAAAATGTTTCGCATATTTGCAACATTGAGGCCTAAATATCTAAGTAGAGGTCCAAGGTTCGATACCCGGCTAGGGCTAAAATCGACTGTCCTGGTGCTTTGGGGAACAAGTACGTTTAGATGCCGTCTTCATAGGATGAGGATGTAAAGCCGGTGGTCCCGTGAGCTGTCATGCACGTTAAAGAACTCTTACTGGGGTTGGAGTTCCCTCAGTTTGACAAAATTCATGGGTGTGTGTAGCCTGCTCTCAGCGTAGGTGATTGGCCTAAGTTGCGGAAATAGCCCGACGTAACATAAAAGAGTAAAAAAAGTACGAAGTACTTGTATCAAAAATAGCCATCACTATGAATTACTTTCTGAATTATTGCCCTCTATTTACAGGTAAAACGTTCCGGTGAGTTTTCTTAGTATGTTGGGAAAATACATTTTTCTTAGTTTTAAGAGATAATATTTTTTTGTGTGTAAACCTATGTCCTATACCAAAAAACACCTTGGACAAATACGGTCAATGTGAGTTTTATAGAAGCTCTAGGAGCATAAATATAACTCTGAATTGCCAAACAAATGAAATAAAAACACTTCGTATAAATTTTGGTTTTAGATATGCAATAATAGTAAAACTTAAAACTGTTGTCCTGAAAAATGACAAATTTTCAGATGTGTCACTTTTCTTGTGCACCAACCATTTACCTAGTAGAACTTAAGTACCTATCGACGTTAATTGATATTTATTCATAATTATAATTACATCAAGCCAACGTATTTATTAATCGGTTCATTTTCCATCGTTCATTTTTGACATGATAACCATAATTTATAACTAAACACCTAGATTTTACTTTTAGAATACTTGTGATGCTGAAATTAATACTTCGACAGATTAACATTGAAAGGCAGGTTATTTTTCCTTGGTATTGCCATTGTTTAATGTAGGATGTGCAGCAGAACTTGTTCGGCAAAATTATAAAAATTTTGATAGTGTAATTCAGCTATTAGAAGTGTCTATCAAGAACGAACTCTAAAATATTGAATTCGTTTACCATTTTTTAAACAAAATCCATTGTTACCAAATATTAACCCGAAACAGTGGAAGTCTAAATGGCGGAGGCGCAGGATATTCTTTTCTTTGACTATCGAACATAAACGATAATCGTTTGAAGCACTTTCAGTTTTATATGAAACTTTGTACATATATTTTTAAGTTTGTTCTATTATATTATAGTATTAAATTACTCAAACAAAATACCACTAGGAAAATTATTTGTCAATTCTACCCCTCTTCGTTATTAAAGTTCAATTGCGATGACTTGAATGAATTGTTTTAAGGACAGTTTTTTTATTAATTATGTACTTCCAAAATGTATTTAATTGATTCCATGTTGGTACCTATTTCTTCTTTATACTTTACATGTAAACATATTATAGTTAGTAAGGTACAATCATTGCATATTTCGGCAATGAAAAACTGCAATGGAAAACTTGAAACAGAGCAGGACTTTTTGATTAAGTAGGTACTGATAAAATTAGATAAGCTTTACACCTAAAAGAAAACATAATTGCGCCAATTAGCTAATGTAGAAAAATGTAGAAATAATATTTAAATCCAAACCTTAAAAATTATTACATGAATTCATCGTTCCGGAGATTTTGTCGTATTTCATAATTTACGCGTGCACCATATTTAATTTTTCCGTGTTTAATGAATTTTTTAAATAGGGTTATATTCATTTTTTAATGTTTCATTAAGTAACGACAATTTCAGAAGACTAATAAAACGGCAAATTTATATTTTAATTTGAATTTAATTTTACTTTACTTTACTTACATTTTATTAAAACATTCAATTATTATGTTATTTTTCAATATTTCAGCAAAATTTAGTATTTGGGATTTCTTCAGTTATTTTTTACTGCTATTAATTTACATTACTTGTGCCCTACGTCCTACCAAAGTTTTGTGATACATATACGATACATATACGATACATATACATACAGAATTTTAACGTATGGCGTGCGAGTAGACCACGTGTTCGTGTCGCTCCGCAATTAAAAGTTGTTTTCATTGGTACATAAGCATTGTATAGAGTGTTAGTTACAGTTTTCCGAGGTATTTTGTTTGGGTGTGCATATTGACCAGTGGCAATGGCGACGACGACCAGATCAAACGTAGAGAAGAAGGATTTAATTAAATCGTGCGTGGCTGAATTCCTGAATGACACCACTTTTATTGAGGACCTGACCAAAAAGATAGCTGATGCGATTGAGCAACGTTTTGTGAACAGGCTGACGGAATTGGAAGCCAGGGTTGATAGCTTAACTGAAAAGAATATGTTGCTCACCGATAAGTGTTGTGAACTCGAGCAATATTCCCGCCGTAATAATATACGGATAATGGGCATTGAGGAGGTTCCTCGTGAGAATGTCGAACAGAAGGTGTTGCATCTGTTTAATAACCAAATGGGTGCAAATATCAGTTCTTCGATGGTTGATCGCTGTCATCCGTTGGGCCCTGCGAAGGACGGGAAGATGAATGTCATCGTAAAGTTCGTCATTACCGGGATCGTAGAGAAGTGCTTAAAAACAGGAGTTCATTGTCAGGTACCAATGTGAGAGTTGTGGAGGATTTAACCAAGGAACGTCATTCGCTGTTGTTGAGTGCAATTAAATCGTGTGGTGCTAAAAAAAACGTGGGTGTTTGATGGCAACGTGTTCATAAGGGTCAATGACAGGAAATTAATGGTAAAAACAGATCAGGACCTTCGTAAGTTTGTTCACTCTGGTTGATTGTTTGCCAACGGTTACGCTTAATGTTTGATTAACAGCTTTGTTTTGCCAAACCTTAGATTACTTTTATTTTTGTTTGTATCTTTGGACATATTTTTGTTGTGCCCACTTGAATTTTTGTTGTTTTTTTCTCTAGTTTATGCGGAAGCGATGCGGGCCTTGCTCGGCTTAAAATAGTTAGTAGTAGAAGCTTTTTCAGTAGCAATCAACTTCATATTACTTATAACACGTTATAGCATAGTCTTTTATTTATTATTTTTTTTTCTTATTGCGGTATAGCAAAGTCTTTGGTTTTCTTTTCTCTCTATTGATTTTTGTCGTATATATATTTTTTTTTGTGATTACTGTTTGCTTCGGAGAGTACTAGATTTCCGTTATAATATTGTAGCAAAGTGTGACTATGTTTTTAGTTGTTAGTTTTCTTTAGTTAGTTTTTTATCCGGGCTGGTCCGGTCTTATGGCTGATAAATATTTTAGGTTAGCGCATATTAATATCAGATCCATTCGGTCCATAGAGCTTGAGCGCCTTGAAGCGATAATGAACTTGCATGCCATTGATATTCTAATTGTAACGGAGACTTGGCTTGATCCTGAGCAGGAATGTGGAATAAGTATTCCTAACTACTCTTTTATCCATTATGATCGGAGGTCTCGGGGAGGTGGTGTAGGTATGTTTATTAAGGCTGGTTTAAGTTATGAGGTTATTTTGGAGGGAGGTGGTATTGAGCAGTTGTGGGTTAGAGTTGTTGTGATGGGAAGTAATTTTTACTTTGGAGGGGTTTATAAACCACCAAATCAGAATTATATGGAATTCCTGGATGAGCTGGAGAATTCTTTTGGCTGCTGTCTGTCCGAATCTGACAACGTGTTCTGTGGTGGTGATTTTAATATTAATTTGTTTAACTGTGATAGCCCCTCGACGGTGGCGTTTAACGGTTTTGTTGAAGCCATAGGCGCGGTCCAACTTATTGCTCAGCCTACCAGGACTGCTTTGGATTCGTCCACTTTAATTGACTTCCTGATCACTACGAACCAAGCATTAGTTCTGGATAGTGGAGTCGTCGAATGTGACTTATCGGATCACGACCTCATTTTCTGTGATATCCGGTGCAAATCAGTGAGACCTCCAACTGTTTTCCGCACTTATAGAAATTTTAAGTACATAAATTATGATAGTTTTCTGTATGATTTATATAGAATGCCTTTTGACGACATTTTCAGAATTCGGAATATTGACGATAAGGTGGATTACTTTAACACTTTGCTTATCGACCTCCTCAATCGTCATGCCCCCCTAATGACTCGAAGATTTACCAAGCCTTATTTGCCGTGGGTCACAGTAGAGATTAAGCAGTTAATACGGGAAAGAGATAATGCCAAAACTTCATACAAGCAAACTAAGTCCCCAGTCGATTGGCAAAATTACAAGAACCTCAGAAATCGCACAACATCAAGTATACGGATTGAAAAAAAAAATTATTTTAGAAACGTGTCGCGGCTGCCGGGCAGCGGACGGGAGCTCTGGGGGCAAATAAAAAATATAGGCATTTGCGGTAAGAAAACGGTAGACCTTCCTAGGCATCTTTCGGACCCTGATATGATCAACACGTTTCTACTCTCTGGCGTTGATGGGTCTCACGGTGAGGATATTCATCAGGATGTTCTTTTTGGTGATGTACATAGTACATTTAGCTTTTTGCCTGTTGACATTGATTATGTGTTGGATATGCTTGCCATTGTGTCCAGAAATTCCTTGACATCGGTGGGAGCCGATGAAATAAGTGCGGGTATGCTTGGATTGTGTTCGCCTCATATTGTGCAATTCATTGCTCACATAATAAATGTATGCATCACGGAGGGTGTATATCCGAGCGCCTGGAAGGTGGCTGTGGTTCGGCCATTACCGAAAATCTCGAAACCGCTGGAATTTAAGGATCTACGTCCTATTAGCCTCCTGCCTGTTGTATCAAAAATCTTAGAGAAGGTATTATACAAACAGTTGACGGATTACCTCACTAAGCATAACCTCCTTCCTTCTTGCCAGTCCGGCTTTAGGCGTGGCTATAGTTGTTCGTCGGCGCTGCTAAAGGTTACCGACGATGTTTTGTCTGCTGTTGATGAGGGATGCGTCACTGCCCTTGTGCTGCTTGATTTTAGCAGGGCTTTTGATACTGTGGACCACCGCCAGCTCATATCAATACTTCGCAGTGCTGGCGTTGATTACACTTCAATAAACTTGCTGATTAACTATCTTAGTGATAGGTTTCAGGTGGTTAAGGTTGGAAGTGCTTGTTCAGCAAAACGTCATGTAGTGTGCGGTGTCCCACAGGGGTCTATTCTTGGTCCATTATTGTTTTCTGTGTATACGTCGCAACTCCTAAGAAATCTGAAGTATTGTACTGGTCACATGTATGCTGATGATACTCAGATTTATATCTCATTTAGGCCTGATCAGTGTGATATTGCGGTAGAGAACCTTAATGCGGATTTGGAACGAATATCCCATCTATCAAGGGGTTTGGGTTTGAACCTAAATCCCTCAAAGTCGCAACTAATACTTTTTGGGAGTGCGCGGCGTTTGGGATCCTTGTCTGAGTATATGCAGGTCACTATTAATGGTGTTCGGTTGCCCATTCTCGAGAAAGTAAAAAACTTGGGTGTGATATTAGATAACTCTTTCCGTTATCGACGACAGATTGCTAACTACATCAGACGTGCTTATGTAACTTTGCGCGCTCTTTACCCCCATAGACATAGTCTGCCTATTCATGTTAAGAAAATACTATGTGATTCTCTTGTCCTCTCCCACTTCTCATACTGTTCCCCTTTGTATCACAGTGCCTTAGATGTTGTTGATGTGGGTCGGGTTCAGAGGGTTCAGAATAGCTGCCTGCGATACATTTATGGCATAAGAAAGTTTGAGCGGATATCGCATAAATTGAAGGACGCGGGTTGGTTGTGCATGTATGATCGTAGGCTGTTACAATGCCTGACCTTCTACCACCAAGTTATTACTACTGAGACACCTCAATACCTCTACAACAAAATTCGATTCCGGTCCGACGTACATAACCTGAATACGCGATTTCGCGGCCGTATCTCGCCTCCTCCCCATAGGCTATCGCTGTACCAACGATCCTTTAGTTGGCAGATTTATACAATTTACGGGGGCGTCCCGGATTCTTATAGAAACCTTTCTGTTCCAACGTTCAAAAGCAAAATGTTCGGATCGTTGAGGGGTTTCGACTGATGATGGTGATGATGTTTGATGTGTGCAACCATTGTTTTTTGCCAGACCAGCTACTGGTGTGAAGCGGATGCCTGTTGTGTTCACCTTACTTTTTCTATTAATTTTTTTTTTTGGTTTGCTATGATGCGTATTTATATATTATGATAGTTAGTTATAGCCATTTATGTGGAAACCATACGTATTTGTGTGCTATTTACTGTTGATGGGTTAGGTAAGAGCAGAGCCACGCATATGTGTGGATGTCTGGACCTCGCCCAAAGTAGTATATTTTTTTTTGTTAATTTCTGTAGTGCAAATTTTTTCAGTTAATAAAGACATTATTATTATTATTATTATTATACAGATACATATACAGTTACTGTTTGATACCTTATTTGTGATTATTTGTTCCGTATCAAAACCCAATCGAATAATCGAAAAGTCCCCTAATCGAACAGTTGGTTTCAAAGGCCACTTTCTTTTCAAAATTTGAGTTTATTGTAAATGTTTCCCGTATTTTATTGATCTTCTACTGACAATCTTTCACAAACAAAAACTTTGTTGAACAGGTGCTATCGGATGTGACGAACCAGTTTTTTCCTGATTTATACAAACCTACGAAACGTGGATTTCACGTTTCTCTGGTATAGTAGAGCAGGGCCGGGCTAAGGTTTTGCGGGGCCAGGTTCAAACAAATGCGCGGGGCCGGGTACGAAATGCGCGGGGCAAAAAACATTTTTTGTGCAATTAATGTCAAAACACGCATTTTAAAAAAAATCATTCTGACTTAAGGATAAAGAAAGAAAATAATTCATTTTGGATAGTAAAAGTATCGCACTTTTCGACAGTTATTATTGGTTTGCGGTTCTTATCCCGAATAACTGCAGATTTGCTAAATGTCAATAGATTTTAAATGGAACACCTATATATTTTAACTCGATAGGTCTATCGTGAACAGCTTAAAATTTATTAAGCTTCTAATTTGATATTATTTGTAACTTATACACAATAATGCATAAATTAATATTACATATCCAGATGGTTCGACAAAATTCAACAATCTCACATACAACTTAATAGTACTTATTTTAATGCAGCAGCTCTTAATAGTAGCATTCTGTAATTTTGAATTACACAAACGGATAATTTGTGATATTGATTTTCTTCAAAGTCAAGAGAATTAGCAATTTATGTACCACTCTAAAATAGTTTAAATAATATTTATCAAAGACATTAACTTCTTCGTTATGGGTCAACGCTTTGGAAAATTAGATCGTCTGTTTTAAGCCTGTTTGCAGTTTTACTCTGGAGGAAGACATTCTACAACTACGAACATGAAGAATATAAAAAGGTGGCGTTTTGAAAATATTCTTATGGAAACCATGGACTATGTTATAATATTTCCACCGAAAATTCAAAGTTATTCAAAATTCATTTATTTAATTATTTATTCTTATGAAAGTATTACTGACATTGTGTTGTGGTTACAGAAATGTTAGGAGTTCTATAGAACACCACGTTTCTACCAAATCACTCCTTGTTATTGCTATCTGTAGTATTTGGAACATCCCCATAAACTTCTCCGTTAAGGTCTTGAAATAAATAATTAGAACTGACGATTTTGCCGGCTTTAATAACAAAACGCCAAGTAAAAACTTTTTCGTTTCTAGTTGCAGTCACATTTGAGGTTAATTTCGTTACCACTTTTCATGTCGGCGTTTGCTCCACGGCAACTGATATGTGAGTCGTAGATAAAAATAAAAGCAAAGCTTACCGTACATGTAACAAACATTGGTATATGTAAATAGCACCTATCAGCAATAAATCTCTCACAACTAGTTCATGTATTTTGTTCGTTTGGTAATGCAACGGTACTATAGCGATTGTAGCGAAGTAATTTTCATAGCATGGTTCGGGGATGCCTACTTCTTACGTTGTAAAGCCTCCCCCACACTGAGTGAACGATTTTGACGCATATTGTTGTATTCTTTTTGTGGTATCGTAACCACCCTTTTGAAATACATAGCAAATATATCTCGTCGCTGTCGCGGCGACAAAATCGCCTCAGTCTGGGGTTAACTTGTAACCTTGCGAGGCAGTTAGCGGCACTGTCTAAAGTACGGGGCCGGGTTCCGGGGAACGCGCTGAACCCGCCTCGGGCCGGCCCTGGAGTAGAGGATCATTCTGATATTATTTTTACGTGAAATGACAGAAAATTTCTCAAGACCAGTTAAAAAGGAGTTAAGGGTTATACAAGAGAGTTATACAAGGTACTACCTGCGGTGCGGTGGAAGGGGGCGTGCTCTGAGCACGTGAACAGCTTTTAAGCATGCTTATTTAGGGAGCATGCTTAAAACTAGCATGCTTTTTGCTAGCAAATGTGAACACCTGAAGAGCGTGCTCGTTTTAAGCATGCTCACTAGCAACTAGCATGCTTATTTATAAGCAAGTGTGTCGGTACCTTAAGACATGGAGTGGGGGTTACTCCGAGAACTAGAACTACTTAGAACTAAGGTGGTAGGGGACATATCAACGGGCGCAACAGGGATAGGCAAATAGGCATGGACAATGGACATCCACACCTCTACGCGACTTTGTGTTTGCTTGCGAACTACGTTTAATAAATTTTGAAAGATCACAGAGGAAATAAATAAATAAGCGAAAATAACTAGCGAAATTTTTTTAAATTTTTTTAGCTACCATTCGCTTGTGCTAGAAGGTTCTTTAGTATTAATGCTTTTAACATAGTTATTTAGAAATATGTTACACAAGAATAAAGAGACGTTTGTGAAGTTATATGTGAAGAAACTAACAATTTTGTAACAATTTCTTCTAAATGTCGCTGAAAAATGAATACCGTTTATTGGTTTGAAACCTTTTTAAAGTGTTCTCCAAATTCAAAAGAAATAATGGTTGTAAATTAACAGTAAAAGATGATCGTTAATATAAGAAAATCGAAAGAAGGATGTATTAATTTTCCCCTGGTTTTCTTGTCCATGTAGACATACGAGTAAATGTCTTCGATTTCAATTACAGTGATCACATAGGATTTTTGGAAATAATTTGAAACAGATATCCAGCTATATACAGGCTGTTTCAGAAATAACGGCTAACCTTGAAGGAGCATGTGCCCAAGGACGTAAGAAATATTATTTATCAAATACCGTACGGCCTATTTCAAAGTTTTAAGTTTCATAAAAATTGTATCACGAAAGTCGTCTGGAGCCGACCCTGGTTACATACGGCGCACCGCGCATGGCGCATCTGATTCCGTTGTTCATAGAGCGCGCAGCGACGAGATAAACATTTATCACTTGACAAAATGTAGGTTTTAGGTACTTACCAAAGCTTGCTGAGGGGTAGCTGATTTACAAAAACTATTCGAAGTGATCTCCGCCTGCTAAAGTACAGGCCTCTAAGCGCCGATTAAAGTTATTTTGCATTCGAGCAAAAACTCCCGGCATTTCGGGAATTGACGTGCTGGTAACACTACGGGTCCTAACAACATATCGCTAAATACTCCGCACCAGACATTCACGGAAAACTGTTTAGTGCAGGCAAATTATGTTGAGAGTGGGTATTAATTGTAGACAGGAGTTTTATCATTGGAAATGGTAAAGGGGCTCATAGTGAACGTAGAAAAAATAAATGCAGGTCATGGGGTGGTATAATGTTTATTTGGGGGGGTTGAAAGCGGGTGCAAAGTATATTATTGCGTTTTCCGGCGAAACTTGATGTTTTATCCAAAAGCGTCCTATACTAAGTTGTAGATCATAAAATAATCTACAACATTCATATGGGTCACTTTTTACTATGACCTCAAAATTTCCGAGAAAAATGCGAATGCCAATGCCAAAACGAATTTTCTGTTTTTAATTTTTTGTTGTCGCAACAGTAATTCAATTTTAATCAAATTTTGTGAAAGCGTGCCTTTCTATACCTTAAATAAGTATACATTTTTTTATTACACAAAAAACCAGAAGTTTTTGAGATATTTAGTTTTATCCGTCAAAATCAGACCTGTTTTAAAAAAAAAATTCTGTGGTGAAAAATCGTCGTACAGAGTTCTTCTGGGACTCAATTTTGTTGTTTTTACATGTACTTATTGATACAATAATAAAAACAATAGTTACTATTTAACAACATGCTCAAACATTGAAAAAACTCAACAACGACCTTTGCAACACTGAATTTTTCAGTAATTGTTCATTATTTGCTTAAATTTATAAGAAAATTGCAATACTTGTTACGGCAAATTGTACGGAAAAAATACAAAGGAAACTGGCTCTAATTTCTACACTAATGCTATAACCATTAAATTAGAATAAGAAACCTTCAGATAAGTAAGCAAAATAACAGTTTTTGGCTTAGAATCAAAAAGTATCCAATACAAAAGTTGTAGGTCAAGAAAAAATCCACAAATTTTGTAGAGGTTACTATATAACATAACCTCAAAACTCCCGAGAAAAATTGCGAACAAGGCAATGATTGGCATAGTTAAATAACTATGCCAATCTATAAAAATCAAATAGAAAATGATAAATAAATACTTTTCATTTTTTATTTGTAAATCTGTAAATATATATTGACGGGGTGGGGTCGTTCGGAAAAAGATATTTGAAAATGCAAGTCGCGGTAGGTGTCGTATACTGACGATGCCTGTCTCTCCGTCTGGATTCCACGTTGTCACCAAGGCCCTACGAGGTGCGCCAAGTTAATAGTTTCCTCCAGGCCGGTGAGCGAACTCATGTGCCAGGGTTGCGTCTTTTATCCTGCTCGGTCCAGGTCGTGTGTCGACACGTAGTGGAAGGGGGCTCCTACGCCCTCGCCGGTCATGGAGCGCACTGGTATTAGGGGCGTGTTACAATATTAACTTTTGTAATTTATTATTATCAATTATTAAAGTACTGTATCACATTAAATGTTATCACATTTTTAACTAAAGATTTTTTCATAAACAGTTTGTGATCTTTTAAGACATAAATAATTTACTTTCAGAAGTTTCGTCAAAACTAAATTAAAATTATAAATTCTAAAAAAAAAATGAATTTTTCGCATTTTTCTCGGAAGTTCTGAGGTTATGTTATATAGTAACCTCTAAAAAAGTTGTATATTTTTTCTTGACCTACAACTTTTGTATTGGATGCTAAGACAAAAACTGACTATTTTGGTTACTTATCTGAAGATTTGTTATTCTAATTTAATGGTTATAGCATTAGTGTAGAAATGGGAGACAGTTTCCATTGTATATTTTTCCGTACAATCGAATGTCGTAACCAGTATCGCAATTTTCTTAAAAATTTAAACAAATAATGAACAATTACTGAAAAATTCACTATTGCAAAAGTCGTTTTTGAGTTTTTTAAATTTTTGAGCATGTTGTTAAATAGGGACTATTATTTTTATTATTGTGTCAATAAGTACATGTAAAAACAACAAAAATGAGACCCAGAAGAACTGTACGATGATTTTTCACCAGAGAATCTCTTTTTAAAAAAAAGTCTGATTTTGACGGAAAAAACTAAATATCTCAAAAACGTCTTGTTTTTTGTATAATAAAAAAATGTGTGCTTATTTAAGGTATAAATAGGCACGCTTTCACAAAGTTTGATTAAAATTGAATCATTGTTGCGTTAGCGAAAAATAAAAAACAGGAAATTCTTTTTGACATTGGCATTCGCATTTTTCTCGGAAATTTTGCGGTCATAGTAAAAAGTGACCAATATGAATGTTGTAAATGTTTTTATGATCTACAACTTAGTATAGGCCATTTTTGAATAAAACGTCAAGTTTCGCCGTAAAACGCAATAATATGCTTTGCACCCGCTTTCAACCCTCCCAAATAAACACTATACCACCCCATGACCTGCATTTATTTTTTTTACGTTCACTATGAGCCCCTTTACCATTTCCAATGATAAAACTCCTGTCTACAATTAATACCGGTTTTGGCTTATAATCAGTTAATTTGCCTGCATATAGGGAACACCGACGTCCCTAGCAATTTCTCTGGTGCTCCGTTCAGGTTGTTCATCTACGATATTCAGGATGGCGATTTCTGCGTTGGCAATGTGCTGTGGTCTTTCACGGCCACGGCCTTCATAGCTAGGTTGAAGACTACCCGAATCACGTATTTTTGTACCGTACGTAACACTGTATGCGTATTCGGGTGTCTGCCAGGATATCACTTCGCGTACTCTTCGCAAGTGCGATGAGCAATATAGCCGAACTCCCCGTACATTAACACAAAGTCAGTTATTTCCGCATTAGAAAACATCTTAATAAACCCTCAAAACCAATTTTGGCAATATCAAAAGGCGGCAGTAACACGAAAACTAAGCGGTAGTGTGGTGGTTCCCAGTTATCAGTAGTGGGGACTGGAGCGTATTAAAAAGTGGGATGTTTGAGTCCACCACATCAGTACGGTATGGGAGGACGGGGAGCGCGCTTGGTTTTGGCTCTCGCATCCAGGGTCGGACTCCGTTTTTCATAATTAATTTTCTCAAGAATGCGTTCAGTTAGACCATACGTTATTTGACAAAAAATGTTTCTTACGTCCTTGGGCACATGCTCCTTCAAGGTTAGCCACTATTTCTGAAACACCTGTGTCTCTTCAACACACATTGCTACTTCTGAATATTTTTTATTAAACTCATTTAGATGAGAAATTATATGATTGTACTCGCATTCACAGTTTTTCTTTGACGTAAACTAAATTTAAATAAATAATTTGGATGGGATAAAGATTTGCCAGCTGTTATTGAAGAGCTAACTAAGGTACGCAACGATCATCTCTCATCGCCGGACATTCAGCACTAATCGTTACTCCAGGACAGCAAATTGTTGGTAAAACTGTCCTCAAAAAATCGGTAGATTTTTTTATTACGTAAAATTATCACAAAATGATTATTTGTTTAATTAAGGATGCGTTCTGATTAGTGTATTAACACTACCATTAGGACGCACCTACAAATTTAACGTAAACGTCATATTCGTTCAAACTTCGATGTGTTATTCCCCTACATTATCGATGGAAGCAGCGGGCGCGTAGTATAAAATTATCAATACTATTAGTCGGTAATATTGAAAACAATAGAAGTAAAACTAGAATGCTTTCTACATTTCATTATTGTGCTGCAACTTAGTTATCTTTAACAAAAGTCGGTAGTATAAGTAGATAAATTGGTAGATCGATAGATCCGTCCATAAAACGGCAGATCCACCGAAAATCGGTAGTGTTGGCAACACTGCTCCAGGATTGCGTGCAGTACAGTGTTGCCAGAAAGTGCGATTAGTCGCAAATTTCGCTACTTTTAAAGATAATGCGCGCCAAGAATATTTATAAAGTCTCGCTGCGACTTTTCATGTTATATAGATGCATTTAGGAATTTTACTTTTACTACGTTTGTCGGTTTGGTGTTACTCTTAGCAAAAGGTTCTGGTAACCTCATAGAGCATATGTATACTACAGGATGGTTTGGAATAGTGTACCTATACAGGGCCTCCCATAGCAGGTTCTCTAAGCTCGCGAAGGTTGTGGCACTGAATAATGTGTGGTGGAATAATGACTGGTAAGACCAAAACACCCCCCGTTTATTGTAACCTGGTTTAAACTTGTGAGGCATCCAATCAGATTTTATAAATTAACGCAACTATCTGAAACTAGATGGTTATCTCGTTATAAGGCAGGTGATAAAATTTTAGTTTAATATCTAGAACTGCAGACATTTTTTGAAAAGCAGTCAGAAAATGAACGCTGCCACACAGCAAGAATATTAGCGGATTTGTTTAAAAATAAGAAAAATAAGTTATATTTAATATTTCTGCGGACCATCTCAAAGAAATTTATAATTTAAATGTCTATTTTCAAGGGTCTGACATTAATTTTTATAAAGGATTCACAGAAATTAGTACATTTATGTGGTCCTTAGCACGACAAGTAATGAAACCTCCAATACGTATTGAAGACAACATTGAAAATTTGTCTAACTTGTAACAATTAGAGCAAAATATTTTAGAAAATGATTACGCAGATTTGGGTTATGAATTTGAACTTGAAAGTAAAGAAATTGACCTAGAGAAGAATTAAAATTAATACGCAATAAATGCATAAATATCATAATAAAGCTGTTAGAAGAACTTATTAAAAGGATGCCACCACACTTACAAGTTTAAAAAAAATAATTACTTTTGTCCGTCTTATTTTAAACCAGGCAAGGCCGACATTTTCAGAACTTTCGCTGGACTTGGCTAATTCTGAAAAAATTTCAGACATACAAATCCAATATCGTAGTATCTTAAATGTTAAGTGGGAGGATATCTTTGAACAGATTTCATCAAATTCTCATATATTTTGGAAAAAAGTAATTACTTTAAAAAATGCTGCGGGAGGACCTCGTTTTGTAGACAGCAAAATTTGCTTTAAATTTGTTAAGTTTACCGTCATCAAATGCGGTAGTGGAGAGATGTTTTTCCATTATGAATATTATGAAGATTAAACTTAGAAATAGAATGCAGCTAGAGCTATTAAATTCTATTATAACAATTAAAAGTTATTTTTCGGTCAACAAAATGTGTTGCAAAACGTTTAGTCCGTGTGCAAAAATGCTGAAATATAATTCCTCGATATATTTAAAGAAAAAAGAAGATGATGACGAAGAAATAGACGATATCATTCAGTTGTGTGAGAACATTGCAATATGTTAAAATAAATGAATATGTAAATAAATGTGTATTATAAGCAAATATATTTACAAAAAAAAACCTCCCCCCAATAAACTTTCAAAGGTCGCTACTTTCTTGCGACTTTTTAAACGAGTCATGCGCCATTGAAGAATAGAATCTGACAACACTGGTGCAGTACCCCGACAGGCCAGCTTCGTTAACAATGTTGTCCCAACAATGATCTCCAACAAGGCCACACACACACACAAAGACCCGCCGCCAGCCACTTGAGCGCCCGCGTGCATAACCAACTATGCCGCCCCCGTCCCCATCCTTTGCGCCATCTTTACACGAACAACTGCACTAAAAATATCGTGTCATTATTTTCCACGAATATTGATTATTTTTGTACAAAGTTTAGTTTCACCTCACAGAGGTGTGTCAAAAGCAAACAAATAATAATCAAAATCATTTTATTAACTTCACGACAGACTGACCGAACTTATCAATATATAAATAAATATGTACTATTCGCGCCAAAAAAAATCGTACAGCTGATTATTCCATCGTGTAATACTAGCTTGTTTTTATTTATATATGTTTATCTACGACTCACATACAATAAGTTCATCGCATACGTATCTATGACTATATAATCCCCATCATGATACGCGCCAATGATTATAATGACACTAGCGTTGTATAATAATGACAGTTCGTTCAAATAATGACTTCATTATTTGACGGAACTGTCATCATTATACGAATGTACTGTCAAAGTCAGTCTAAACCTACGTGGATGACAGTTATTTGACATTTTGCCTCGCCACCATTGACAAATACATTTAAAAGATTTGATGTAAAATGGAATTTATGAGTCGTAGATAAAGCGTCCTATTCGACTTGCACACCACTGATATAAATCGCTCGCATGTTTATACGCTCGCCTATGGCTCGCATAAACTTCATGCTCGCGATTTATATCTTTAGTTATGTGCTCGTTAAATAATATACTATTATTTGCTTGTTTCATACTTGTAATAATTAATGTCAGAATGACAGACAGCGTATAGGTTATGCAAGAACCAGTTACAAAGCTAAAACAAATATTTTCCGGATATTTGGTTGCAATTGTGGTGTACGACTTTCTTTTTGGCGCGCAAAAACAAAACAAAACGGAAACTAAACTTTCCTTGATTTTACACTTGCAAAATCAGATACAAATTCTGATGTATCCAAGCTATTTAAGATTTCATGTTCTATTGAAACAATAGATAAATTATTGAGCCCTATCTTGGTGCATAGTTGAGGGTAAGTATTTTTTTATAATTTTCAACTTGGAAAAAGATCTTTCACCAGATGCCACCGAAACCGGCATAGTAAGCAATATTCTCAACTATTGATGTAAAATATTAAATGGAAAACTAGGGTGATAGAAAATGCTGCATTAATTTCATTATAAAAGTCGCCGCCGTGAATGTCTGCCTGATGTCTTGAATGATAACAGATGATTAACAGATTTGAGTTGCAAATCTTTGCGAAGATTTAGCATTCCTCGCTGGTATATAATTAAATAACCTATTGTCAAAAAACCCAAAGACTCATCACCAAGACATCATTCATCATGCTGTTCGTAATCAAAATGTTTTGGCCTTCCTTTTAGGCGCAATGTATTTATAGGTGGAAAAACTAGCGAGCTAAGGAAATAATCAGTTTCTTTGCATACGAGATAACTTCGGCATTCCCATGTATATAGAACTGCAGCGCCGTATTTCACCCGCCATCTACTAGTCTCTACTGGACAAATTTTCATCAATACGGTTAGAAGCCAATAGGTGGCTGTGTAGACTGTTATCATAAATTTATTGGGATTGTAGAAGAAGGCATAACTGAGGAAAAAGTACATTTTATAAATGTAATGGTCTACTGATAAATGAAAATGAGTTTGAAAATGACGAGATTTCTACGTTTGCCGCCCCCTTGAAGGTGCCGCCCGCGTGCGGTGCACGCCTTTCACGCCCGCTTACGGCGGGCCTGCACACACACCACTCGCAGGGTGTATCTATCACTGTCTGTCTGCACCTCCTGCGTATAATCCACACCAGTAAGTAACCAAAAATCCCTTGCATGCAGCATTTCTGTTCACCAATTGTGGCAATTTCAAGTAAAATTTATCTTTGCATCATTTAACCGTAGGCCCTGATGAAGCCGGAGATTGAAGCGGCGAATTAAAATCCTTTTGACTGACAAGCGAATTTTACTCAACCCTCAGAACCACATCACAGTCGAAAGAATCCCCACCATTTGGTAGGGTATATGGAATATGTTCATTTAACTGAAATCCTAAAAGTTTGTTCTAAGAACATCTATCAAAATCGCTTATTTACTATCCAATCACAATTCAAAGTTATCAATGTTTTCCAAACTTTCACTGTATTGTTGTTCTTGCCTTCTTTTTAGGTAACGGCATACAATTTGATATACAAAAATGTGTATTTTAATAATTTGTTTCCATACATTTGCCCATCATTCAATATCTGATTAGACTTAATGAAGAAGTTATAACAATTTGAAGATTTAACAGGGTTTAATTAGTAGAAGCTTAAGCTGACAATATATTCAAATTTAAAGGTTATAATCTACACTTTTCACTATCATCAGGCGTTATTCACAAAGCACCTGTTTATCAGACAACAGAAAACATATCTTTTACAACATTGCTTTCTTATGTTACAGTTAGTGATATCCAATGCACATTCGCAGACAGTTCAAGTGATGAGGCTAGGGACCTTATGGTGGCAATACTGAAAAAACCAGAACATTTTAAGGGAAACCCGCTGTTTGCCGATGACCGGGACGTCGATCCAGAAAATAACAAAGTCTGTCAAATTCGACAGGACCTCAAGGATCAAACCGCGCTGAAATACGCGTTAAGGATAACAGACTTTAGTAGATGTGGAGTCCTGAAGAGAAATGTAAGTTATTTTTCTTCAAAACGTCAAATATTCAAATACTTACTTAACTGAATTAACCATTATAAACAAATCAAATTAAAATCATTCAATGTATGTTTACTATAATTAACTAGAAGATATTTATAGTATTTTGTGTTGTTGGTCCAGTTTTAGCTCGATGTGGAAATATTTGAAATCTGTGTGCCCCCTGCCCCAATAGTGTCATGGTCTCTCATATCTTAAGATGTAGAAAAATTTCGACCTCTTTGTATGATAAATAAACTGTGCCGCACACGTTTGGTATTTAAGGTGTTTATTGATAGATTGGAAAGCATTTTTGATGTTTTTGCGATAGATCAACGTGCTTGTTATGATGAAACGTTTTAATGCATTTTTCAATTTGAGAATTAATTTTAGTTGTTGTTTAATTGTCAATATCCATATTGATAACAATATTTCTGTATACATCTAAGGCGAACTGGAATGTAAGTGTATAACAATCATAATAATATACTCGGCAAGTGGCCCTTAAATACATACCTAAGCACATTAGTTGATGACACGATTATGCATTGTAAACACGTAAGCTTCATTACAGTTTGTTTATTAATATATTCCAGTCCAGTACATTGAATTAGCTATTAGCTATTAAGTATTTTTGTAAGATATTTATTAATTTAAAATTGAACAAATTTAAACAAGTAAAATCAAAATTTTATATAGATACTAGTTAATTTCCCTAGTTTTTCGGTAGGCGTACAGTCTAGTTTTTATATGCTTTAATTTTGAAAAGAACCTTACGGTGCTGCAGTTTGTTATCATCAGGACAAGGTACATTGCGCTACTTCCACATTAGGGAAAGCATCCTTTACTTGCTTTTCAATTAGTGATTATGAGCAGTTCATTGCTTATTTAAATAAATATATAAATAAATAAATAATAAATTTATTGACCCAGTCAAAAAGACTTGCATCACCGCACCTCGGGGTAAAATTCCGGTGTGAAGTGTTCCTCCTGCAGCCTTTGAAATTACATGTTACAAACACAAAGCACTAATATACATAATATTCCCCAAACCACCCGGGGGAAGTTAGCAATAAAAGTTAGCAATAAGTTTGTTTTTCAACCGATTTTAATAAATGATACATCATTTTAAAGCTCATAACGTCCTGATAGCCCATGAGTTTTGCCCGGTCGATCAAATCATAATTAGTGCCCTAAAAATACGAATGAAAGTTGACATTTTCGACTATTTGGTAAAGTTTTAGGCACTATATCTCGGCTATGACTTAACCGATCATAATGAGCAATACATTAATCGAAAGCACAAGTCTTCATGTACTCCCCATAGTTTTGCCCGATCGAAATTATAACAATTAGCGCCGTAGGAAATGAACAAAGTTTGCGTGTTCTGGGGCGCTAATGGCGGCTATACTCGGTGCACCGTTCGGTAAAACAGCCAGCAATATGTACTTTTTCTCATTCGATTTTGAAAATTTATACACCAGTCGATAGCCTAGAGCCTCCTTTATCTGCATCCGTTTTGCCCGATCAAAATTATAACAATTAGCGCCGTAGGAAATGAACAAAGTTTGCGTGTTCTGGGGCGCTAATAGCCGCTATACTCGGTGCACCGTTCGATAAAACAGCCAGCAATAAGTAATTTTTCTCATTCGATTTTGAAAATCTATACACCAGTCGATAGCCTAGGACTTCCTTTATCAGCATGAGTTTTGCCCGATCGAAATTATAACAATTAGCGCCGTGGGAAATTAACAAAGTTTGCGCGTTACGGGCCTCTAATACCGGACGTACCAGGAGCGCCGTTCGATAAAAGAGCCAGCAATAAGTACTTTTTCTCATTCGATTTCGGAAATTTGAACATCAGTCGATAGCCTAGAGCCTCCTTTATCTGCGTTTTGCATGCGTTTTGCGTTTTGCCCGATCGAAATTATAACAATTAGCGCCGTGGCAAATTAACAAAGTTTGAGCGTTCTGGACCGCTAATAGCGGCTATACCAGGAGCGCCGTACGATAAAAATGCCAGCAATAAGTACTTTTTCCAATCCGATTTTGAAAATTTATACACCGGTCGATAGCCTAGAGCTTCCTTTATCTCCATGAGTTTTGCCCGATCGAAATTATAATAATTAGCGCCTGAAAACTAATAACAAAGTACTAGTGTCGTGGGATTTGGACAACACAGTTCAACCGCATGCCTTGAACACCGAACAACAAAAGCATAAAATTAAGCACTTCCTGTCATCCGATTTTAACAAATTATACACCAATCGATAGCTTAGGGTGGCAATGAGTTATGCTCATTTTGCCCGGTCGAGATTCAAACAATTAGCGGGAAAGAATAATTAACAAAGTTTGTGCTCCGGAGACATTGAGAAACGATCATACATGGTATACCGATCACAAACTTTTTTATTTGTATTCCTGACACATGTAGATATTTACGACAAATTAGATCGAAGCTCGTCATACATTTTGTGAAATGCGAATATGCAATTCGCGAAGAAGTCAATTTTAACAACTGAGTTAATGATTTCAGTGCATTTTAATAGTATTTGTTATTTTTGTTATTAAATTTCAAATGTTATTGTACACTTGTTTTGGCGCCGTAGTGGGCCTTAGTCGAACGCCGCATCAAGGGACGCCGCCACCGAATGCCGACAAAGACACAAAGAAAGTGCCGACATTGGGGCTTTCGTTTGCTAATATCAAAGGGTGCCGGTAGATCGTTTTTGTCAAGTTCTTGCGGGTAGTTATTGAGTGCAGTCGGAACTTTTGATGTCGTTCTTGGGAATATGTTCGATTGGATTTTGTGTCAGTTTTAGTTCGCAATTGACGCGTTGTGTATCGACAGCATCATGTAATAAAAACTAAATAATAAAATCATCGGGATCATAATTTCGATCGCTATTAGCGGTCCAGAAGGCTCAAACTTTGACCGCGGAGAAGTTAGCCATAAAAGATAGCCATAACTTTTCTTTTTCGAATTTTGCTATGAAACATATATCAAATGATAGGGGTGTTCAAGTACTATACGCCAGAGTTTTGCTCCAAAAATGTGTCAAACGGTGTTGTCGGAAATTTGATTTATATCATTACGCGTCACCTTATAAGAGCACTTGTCGTCTCAATAAAGAACTGCCCATAACTTTTTGCAACAACCCCATAGAGAAACAAGTGTTAAAAATTCGGAAAGCGCATTAAATTTTGCATCCAATAATGGTATTGGGAAGGTGCTACCCCTAATATCACCTACCCCAATACACCTATAATACAAGACATTGGCAAGCCGGTCGACTAAGTAGTGGTATTAATGAACATAACTCACGGTAAAATTATTGCATAACTTCCCTAAGTACGTAAAATTATAGGCAATTAAATATACTATTTACCTTTGAACGCCCGGAGTTTTGCTCGACGGCGAACAACCCTTAAATAACGATCATGTCCGAACGCAACCGTCCCCGCCGGCAATCATATGTCAGGTGGTTGTAGCAGGAAAATGTTTATAACTTTGGCAAATATTGTTGCATAAGTTTCTATCATACATCAAATTGTAGGTAATTAAAAGGACTTCTCACCCATCGCCGCTTGGAGTTTTGCTCGATGGCGAACAACCCTTAAATAACGATAATGTCAGTACCCGACCGTTCCCGCCGGCAATCATATGTCGGGTGGTTGTGGCAGGAAAATGTTTATAACTTTTGCAAATATTGTTGCATAACTTTCTATCATACATCAAATTGTAGGTAATTAAAAGGACTTCCCACCCTTCGCCGCTCGGAGTTTTGCTCGATGGCGAGCAACCCTTAAATGGCGATAATGTCCGTACGGAACCAGAACGACATTACATAAAGTGGCTGCTGAAGAAAAATATTTATAACTTTTGCAAATATTATTGCATAACTTTCTATCATATATCAAATTGTAGGTAATTAAAAGGGCTTCTCACCCTTCGCCGCTCGGAGTTTTGCTCGACGGCGAACAACCCTTAAATGACGATAATGTCCGTACGCAATCGTCCCCACCGGCAAACATATTCCGGTTTTGGCAGAAAAATATTTATAACTTTTGCAAATATTGTTGCATAACTTTCTATGATAAATCAAAAGTGAAATTAAAAGTATTTAAAAGTGCTTCTCATGCTCCCCCGCTCGGAGGTGTACTCCACGGCAATCAACTCTTAAATGACGATAATGCACCCAGTTTGAAATTGCTGTATTAAAGGCAACTGGTCGACTGACTCCACGTAATATAATAGTATATTATTTGACGAGCACATAACTAAGGATATAAATCGCGAGCATGAAGTTTATACGCGAGCCGTAGGCGGGCGTATAAACATTCGAGCGATTTATATCAGTTGTGTGCGAGTCGAATACGACGTTTTATCTACGACTCATAAATTCTCATTAAAAAGTATAATGATGACAGTTCCTTCAAATAAAGAAGTCATTATTTAAACGAACTGTCATTATTAATCAACGCTAGTATCATTATAATCATTGGCGCGTATCATGACGGGGATTATATAGTCATAGATACGTATGCAATGAACTTATTATATGTAAGTCGTAGATAAACCTTTTTTAACTCCGACCTAGGGAACTAGCTCGATTAATTACCTATAATTTGATATATGATAGAAAACTATGCAATATTATTTGCAAAAATTATAAACATTTTTCTGCAAAAAGTGAGTTGCATGTGATTGTCTGTCATACTGGTTCCGATCGGACATTATCGCTATTACAGGGTTGTTTGCCTTGGAGTAAAACTCCAAGCGGGGAAGGATGAGATGCACTTTTAATCACCTATAATTTGATATATGATAGAAAGTTATGCAACAATATTTGCAAAAGTTATAAACATTTTCCTGCCACAAGCACCCGACATATGATTGCCGGGGGGGAAGGTTGCGTACGGACATTATCGTCATTTAAGGGTTGTTCGCCGTCGAGCAAAACTCCGAGCGTTCAAGGGTAAATAGAACATTTAGTTGCCTATAATTTGACGTACTTAGGGAAGTTATGCAATAATTTTACCGTGAGTTATGTTCATTAATACCACTTCTTAGTCGACCGGCGCGCCGATTTCTTGTATTATAGGTGTATTGGGGTAGGTGACATTAGGGGTAGCACCTTCCCAATACCATTATTGGATGCAAAATTTAATGCGCTTTCCGAATTTTTAACACTTGTTTCTCTATGGGGTTGTTGCAAAAAGTTATGGGCAGTTCTTTATTGAGACGACAAGTGCTCTTATAAGGTGACGCGTAATGATATAAATCAAATTTCCGACAACACCGTTTGATAAATTTTTGGAGCAAAACTCTGGCGTATAGTACTTGAACACCCCTATCATTTGATATATGTTTCATAACAAAATTCGAAAAAAAAAAGTTATGGCTATCTTTTATGGCTAACTTCTCCGCGGTCAAACTTTGTTAATTTGCCACGGCGCTAATTGTTATAATTTCGATCGGGCAAAACTCATGCAGATAAACGAGGCTCTAGGCAATCGACTGGTGTATAAATTTTCGAAATTGCATGAGTAAAAGTACTTATTGCTGGCTCTTTTATCGAACGGCGCTCCTGGTATAGCTGCTATTAGCGCTCCAGAACGCTCAAACTTTGATAATTGACCAAGGCGCTAATTGTTATAATTTCGATCGGGCAAAACTATGGGGAGTACATGAAGACTTGTGCTTTCGATTAATGTATTGCTCATTATGATCGGTTAAGTCATAGCCGAGATATGGTGCCTAAAACTTTACCAAATAGCTGATAAAGGAAGTCCTAGGCTATCGACTGTTGTATAAATTTTCAAAATCGAATGAGAAAAAGTACTTATTGCTGGCTGTTTTACGGTGCACCGAGTATAGCCGCTATTAGCGCCCCAGAACACGCAAACTTTGTTCATTTCCCACGGCGCTAATTGTTATAATTTCGATCGGGCAAAACTCATGCTGATAAAGGAAGTCCTAGGCTATCGACTGGTGTATAAATTTTCAAAATCGAATGAGAAAAAGTACTTATTGCTGGCTGTTTTACCGAACGGTGCACCGAGTATAGCCGCCATTAGCGCCCCAGAACACGCAAACTTTGTTCATTTCTTACGGCGCTAATTGTTATAATTTCGATCGGGCAAAACGCATGCAGATAAAGGAGGCTCTAGGATATCGACTGATGTATAAATTATCGAAATCGAATGAGAAAAAGTACTTATTGCTGGCTCTTTTATAGAACGGCGCTCCTGGTACGTCCGGTATTAGAGGCCCGTAACGCGCAAACTTTGTTAATTTCCTACGGCGCTAATTGTTATAATTTCGATCGGGCAAAACTCACGCTGATAAAGGAAGTCCTAGGCTATCGACTGGTATATAAATTTTCAAAATCGAATGAGAAAAAGTACTTATTGCTGGCTGTTTTACCGAACGGTGCACCGAGTATAGCCGCTATTAGCGCCCCGGAACACGCAAACTTTGTTCATTTCCCACGGCGCTAATTATTATAATTTCGATCGGGCAAAACTATGGGGAGTACATGAAGACTTGTTCTTTCGATGAATGTATTGCTCATTATGATCGGTTCAGTTATAGCCGAGATATGGTGCCTAAAACTTTACCAAATAGTCGAAAATGTCAACTTTCATTCGTATTTTTAGGGCACTAATTATGATTTGATCAACCGGGCAAAACTCATGGGCTATCAGGACGTTATGAGCTTTAAAATGATGTATCATTTATTAAAATCGGTTGAAAAACAAACTTATTGCTAACTTTTATTGCTAACTTCCCCCAGGTCCCCAAACCTACTACCAGAAACATCATGAACCTATATTCCTATGAGAGTACAATACTTCTGTAACATGGAACAATAACAAATTTTGAAGACGATATACATAATTATACACAATAACAGTGTACGGACATACTATAACCGAAACAATAAATCTAACCGTACTATAACCAAAACAAAATAAATCTAACCTCGGTTAATTATACCGGCTAACAAATATTCGCGTAACGTGTTTTTTAGCCTATAAAGAGACGGTCTATCACGAAACATATTCAACGCAAAATTAAGCTGCCTTGCAGCATTATATGTAAAACATCTTTTAAACATTTCCAGCCTATGGCGGGGCAATGCGATCTCATTTCTGCCTCTAGTAACACGTTCGTGAACATCCGTTCTAATCATCATCTTACGGCGCAGGTAATTCGGGATATGAGTTATTAAAATCTTATAGAAAAATACTATTGAATGTATTAACCGTCTATCCTCCATACGTAAATCACCGTGATTTCTTATAGATTCCCGCACACTCACTTGTCTTGGTATGTTATATATTAAACGATAACATGAATTTTGCATTCGCTGGATACGCTTTACTTCTGAAGACCGCAAACAAAAATGGTACACCACATCACAAAAATTAAAGTTGGAAAGCACTAGAGACTCGCACAGTAACTTCCTCGTTGGTACGTCCAACAGACGGCGGTTCATGTACACACACAGTCTTCACAGTCTTTTGCTTTCGCTCTGCTGTGATATTTTTGAAAAATTGAGTAAACTGTATGAACTCAACGTCAGTGCATTCGTCTAGCTCTAGGACATCTGCGTCGTGCACAGTGTTGGCAAGCTTTATTGCCTGATTTATTTCTTTGGAATTAAGGTGCCCAGCTGATCAAAAATAAACAAATCGGGAATAAACCAATTCATATGTGGAAAGTTTTTGACCCGAGACAAGAAATTGGTCAATCACTGGTCAAAAACTTTCGGCATGAGATTTATGGATATGGTGACTTAATTACACGCTTGATTTCAATAAAAGTGATAAACTGCAGTGCTGGTTATATTTCTGACCACCTGAACAGTACCTATAACTTCAAATCCAATTTTTTATTTTTGTTTGTTTTGTTTTATTTTGGTGGGGGCCACTATTTTTTGGGGGCCCCTGGGCAGCCGCCCAGTCTGCTCTCCCTTAAATCCGGCGCTGGGTGTCGGGACATTTTTTTATATTACACTGTATTAACTGTGGTTTATGTTAAGATTACAATTAGCTCTATATTACTTTGTTTTACTTTACTTGTTTTATCCGCATGTTCAATATTCGGAGACACATGAATGGTTTTTTTAGGATTTGGTCCGGCGGACCATGTCGGAGGACGTCACGTTCTTATACGTGCTATATTACAACACAAATCCTTTAAAAAATCGTTTGTGTGTTCGTCTAATGGTTGGTTAACAGTGACGGATTTGAGAAGAGATGATTGCTGTTATAAACTGTAAAACTATCTTTGTAGTAAGAGGGATATGGGTCCTGAGGAAAATAACGACAATATTTAAATTTATTAAAACTATTGAACCACGATGGAATGCGTGTAATAGGCCCGTAAACGATATGAATTCAATAATAAGTTCTGGTTGCAATCAAGTTAAGTGTTTTTTTAGATAGATAGTGACGTACATAATCGAGAGCCATCACGTCAGTGAGGCCACAGAAAAAATTGGAACATTGTGGCACCAGAGCCAAACAAAAGAAGGTGCAACGTTTAACATCTGGAACTATTCCAGAAGAACTATCTTTCTCAATCCAAACGTCTTTAAGAAAACAATGACATCGTGCTACAGCTTCTGTATTTATGGTGTATTAAATTTCTATAATAATAAGTCACATTGCATAAAGAGGGCTCTTAAATTGTAAAGAGATTCTTGTTTAGGTTTCGATAAAAAGACAACTAAAAATTAGAACATATTTATAACATTGGAAAACGTGGTTTATGTGAATGAATAGTGCATAGGTGTTTTTGATTGATCTGAACTAAATAGTATCACCTAAAGTTTTCGAAATAGGAAGGGTCAAAATATCAAAAAATTTGACTTTATGTGTATTGCTAATGGCTCAATACAACTCTATAGAGTCTTCAAAATGAAAACTTAGTTCAGAAGTG
The DNA here is from genome assembly GCA_963966075.1 of Aphodius sticticus. Classification (NCBI taxonomy): domain Eukaryota; kingdom Metazoa; phylum Arthropoda; class Insecta; order Coleoptera; family Scarabaeidae; genus Aphodius; species Aphodius sticticus. Next base: position 39,729,953 of record OZ014506.1, read on the forward strand.
TCTTGTAGCATTGATGGCGTTTATATTAAAGTGGTGTTCCCGGGATCAAAACGTTTAACGTCTGGAACTACTCCAGAAGAACCATCCTTCGCAATCCAAACATCTTTAAGAAAATAATGACAGCGTGCTACAGCTTCTGTCGTCCAGGATATTGCGAAACCAAGTTCTCCAAGTCGCGCGAGGAAGTATAGAAAAGTATATTAATCATTGAAGTCAGCCAAACATAAACCAACACAGTTGAGTCCTGATGAAGGATTAACGCTGATTGTAAACACAAAATCGAGCAAGTCAACACATCTAGCATATCGAATGACTGGAAAGCGTTGTAGTGCAAACATTTGTTCATCGTGAAATAAATATTTTCAGCAAAACGTGATTGTTATCCCGATGATAATATAGTTGAAATGACTGATACTCAAGCAGAAATTAAAATCGAACCTTTTCCATTTAACATCAGAACGCTTATGTAAACTACAAGAGGAAATTCTTAATTCAATACAGACAGAAGTTGCATATTTGCTAAAATAAACCTCTATTCAAAAAAATGATCAGATTCTTTTTTTTCAGAAAGCGAATTACGTGTTTATTTATGTAATTATTTCTATTTCGTGTCTGTGATGTTATTTTTCCATTTACCTTTTGGTTATTTTTATGTCAGAGTTGCACACTTATAAATAAATTATTTCAATGGAATTATTGTATTTAAAATAAATTAAGTATTATTATCAGAATAAAAATGATTTATCATACTTTCCCAAACCATATGATTAATTAGTTGCAGCACAACTATGGTGGCGTGTTGACGATTTTCTTGCGCTGCACAGGGACGGACTCCGTCTTTATTCATTTTCTCAAGAATGCGTTAACTGAGACCATGCGTTATTTGACAAAACATGCTTATTACGTCTTTGGGCATATGTTCCGTCAAGGTTCGCCGTTACTTCTGAATCACCCTGTATAATAATAGCGGAAACCGTAAAAAGACCGGCCGTACAGCGAGCCATAAAAGGAGCAGACAAAAATAAATTTCTGTAAATTATTTTTCCATTTACCTTTTGGTTATTTTTATGTCAGAGTTGCACACTTATAAATAAATTATTTTAATGGAATTATTGTAAAGAATAAATAAAATCAACAAATCAATTTGAACTTGAACATGAAATTGAAATTGAACATTGAAATTGGTTTCGCATTATACCTACGTATAATATAATAATAATTAATATAGATATGTATAATATAATTGGATAAGCTAAGGTCGATCACTAAATCACTAAAAATTAAGAAGTTCGTAAAGAGAAATTTATAGTATTACTTAGTCTCAAAACAGCTGTGGATTTTTCATCATAATTAAGTGGTACCTCTACTGGCAAAAGAGCAATAATACCTCACTTTACCATGACGTTTCTATTCAAAAACCGTTACCATCTACATACTTATTATGCATTTCAGGGATACATCCACGTCCGAGTATGGTTTCCTCAATTTCCTGGGGTGGTCATGCAATCAGACCAAGAGCTGATCATCATGTGCAAGCCACCTGAGAAAACCGTAATAGAGAACAAAGCAGCTGGTTTTGCAGGAAGCTTTCCAGCTGGAGCGAGAGTATCAGGGATTGTCGAGGAATCGCCAGGACGGTTAGAATACGAGGTAGCTTTGTACAAGGAGGCGCCAGCGAGGATCAGCAACACCAACAACGAACTACCAGTTGACCAAGCGGTTCCGATTGGAACAAAACTCCAACTCAGGGCGAGGATTAACCCCGATTCCGCTTGGAAATATGTAAAACTAATGGAGGTGACCGTCAGTCCGGATCCTGAGGATCCACATAGGCCGGGGAGTGTGGCTTTAGTGAGAAATGGGTATGCTCTAATTACTTACTTATTTTCTTATAAATAGCAAAACTCCATTAATGTGAAACAGATGAGTTTTAAAGGTTGTGAATTTCTGCGAATGAAGAAAATAGGAAACAGTCAAAATGACGGAGGCGCCACAATATTTTATCTTATCTTAATCTAGAAAAAAAGAAGCTAGCCATAGCATGGTTGTTGACCATCCGATTGATATGAACCAAATAATAATATTAATAATAATAGGAATTCAACGGCTAAAAGGGTTACCGGATAAAAAAATCCTGATAGGTTCAGAACGTTCCGCAGAATGCCAAAATGCAACGTTGTTTTATCCAACATTACAGGAAATAGTTTTAATTAATTAAAAACTATCAATGATTGTGGTGTCAAATACCAGCTCATAAAGGAGCAAATTCTCTACAAATTTGTGCCGGATCATATACTCTATAGTTTTTGTGTAATTAATTATGAAAGTTTTTTCAACTCTAATAACGTCAAACGATCAGCTAGGCCAGCGTTTCCCAAACTTTTTTCCCCGTACCTGTTATTTTTTCACTTTTTCTTCGTGACCCAATAAAATCTTAACGCCTATGCTAGCATAAAATTTTAACTAAAATTACAATAAAATAACATTTTAGTGGGTAATGGAAAAAGTGTAAAGATAACCAAGCCATGGAAAAAAGTTTGGGAAACGCTGGTCTAGCTGACAAGTTGTCAACCTTTTATATTTAATTACAGAAAAACTATAAACTATTGTTCCTTTCTAAAATTTGTAGGGACTTTCTTGCTTTACAAACCGGCATTTTTTGTTTCTATGGATTAGTCAAACAGAAACTGTGCTTAATTTTGGAAATGAACATCCAATTATTGATAGTTTTTAATTAATTTACACTAAATTATTTCGACCCCAAAGACTTCATTGACTGGCGTAATACTATATTTAATGGCATTTGCTTGCCATTAATGTAACATTCTTTTCTCTTAATTTATTTGTGAAAATAAAATCTTAATGATAATAATAATAATTAAAAATCTACCAGCACCGTAATCCCGGTATTCGGATGAATTATACCGGGATTAGGCCATTTGCACACACACCGGCAACACCGGATCCGATTCCGGCTCCGGCCGCCGGATGCAATGTTTTTAAATGAAAGATGGCACACACAGCCGATTTACCGGACCGGCAAATTCATATCTGATTACATTGCATCCGGCGCCGGAGCCGGAATCGGATCCGGTTTTGCCGGTGCGTGTGCAAACGGCCTTACGGTACCAGAAAAGTCCGGTAATCCCGGGATCCCGGGATTGGTTGCACTAAAGCATACCTTTGACAGGCGTATGCCAACTTTTGTTTTTCAAATAGGACAGTATATTTTTTTCTCCTAAATTTAGTAGAATCTTTGTTCTGTATTTAATGATTTTGAAGTTGTGTAGAATTTAAAATATTGTCGAGAAAAATAGTTAATTTAAAAATATTGCCGACTCGGGGGAATATGAATTTGATGTTTGATTTTGAAGTTTCTAGGGAAATGGGAATTAGTCAACAAATTCTCAAAAATTACTAAAATCACAATTTTGACCTCGAATTTGTCGAAAACTATACGCGATCGAATACTTTTGTGCAAGGCCACACAATTTGAAGAGCATTCGATCCAAAAAAACATCCTCTGCTAAATTTTTGAGAAAGAAGTCTACTGTCCTATTTGAACACAAGTTGACATTCGCCTGGCATCGATATGGTGACTATAGGATTCCACCAGTTTATACTATAAAATAAGCCGTTTACGTTTACGTTTTGCTTCACATCAATCGGATGATTAACAACCATGTTATGATTTATTCCTTTTTTATACCCACTGTCTGTGTACACTGTAACACTATACAGTGCACTATACCTACTGCCAACAATTTTTAAAATGTTTATAAGCATCCCGGCTGTCAGATTCGAGTATTTCTATCATTTTACATTATGTATACACGGTTTTATAAAATGAAAGAACAAAAAGAAACCAAAATTAGAGAAAATTCATAATCACGTAACATCGAGATTTGTACGTGAAAGGAGAAACTTCGTTATTGGTCAAACCTCACCCAACTTTCTTCTTGGTCAGATTGTCTCATTTTATTTAATAAAGTGCGTTTAATAGGATTCAGGTGATACTGGTCCTAAACAACCCAACCATTTTAGTCAAATTTTGCTTACTTTTCCACTATACACCATATTTATGTTTTAAAAAATATATATTTCGTCAATACACAAGCAAATAACCAAAAAATCGCCGACTGGATATATCCTATTACCAACTAAATTGTTACAAGAACAAAACATATCGATACAATATAGTACTAGTATACTTAAGTAAATAAAAACTGACATGTAGGTAAAGACTCCTTATGAAATAATAAAAAAGAGTCAATCATCATTGAACTGTATTTTAAAGGTACGGACACACATGATTATTTATAAGCATGCTAGTGAGCATGCTTAAATCGAGCATGCTTGTCAGCTATTCACATTTGCTAGTAATAAGCATGCTAGTTTTAAGCATGCTCCCTAAATAAGCATGCTTAAAAGCTGTTCACACGTGCTCAGAGCACGCTCAAAAATCAAACGACTGGTGATTTTTGAGCATGCGCGAAATAAGCATGCTTATTACTAGCAATGTCTAGACACACAGGTTTTTAAGTAGCAAGTGCTCGAAATAAGCATGCTTTCGTGCTTCTAATAAGCATGTGTGTCCGTACCTTTGAGAACATAGTATTCTTCTTTTTTTTCGTTAGTTTCGCTGCACAATGTAGTTGCAAAGATGGCAAAGTTTGGATTGCTGTTGTAGTGGGAACAGCAACTCCACTCACCATATTCAACTTTCAATATTCATTTTTAGACAATATATGTGCTTTATCTAATTTCGAGTGTTAATAATGCAATTTATAATGCATCGGATTGGCCACTGTGTTCATCATATGCCAAAAACTGTCCAAATTGTTAACTATTTATTTACCTCATCCTGTTCTTGGTGTGTTCTAGATGCAAAAACGCGGAATTTTCAACAATCATACCTCATCAACCAACACGCTATCGAGAAAAATACAACGAGGTCTTCCTGGACTTTGAGGCATTCCTCTTGAGTACAATGAAAGAACGGTCCACGTTATGGATTCATTCCCAGATCAAAGCGTGCATGGATGAAGGCGATTGCGAACCAGAGTACTGTTTAGGAATGCAGGACACCACTGGCCACGGTAGGCGAAGGAGGGACATTACACCTGATGCACAAGCGCTAACCAAAAAGTACAATGACACGTCACAATTTACCAAATTCAGCGACAATATCGAATATTCCGTGCTGATGCCGCCAGGGGAGTTCTTCCATAGGACGGCAGCTTTGGAGAGCTCATGCAGCACTTTCTTGGTGATTGCGACCATTCTTGGCTGTGTTTTGTTCATGTCCGTCTGCTTTGTTATGTGCTGGTTTGCGTCAAGACAGCACGCGGCCATACTCGGTTCGTCTGGCGAAAGTAAGAATATTGATCAGTTGGTGAGAGAGTCCAGACACTTTTCGGAAAGTGGGTATACAGGAAGAGCGATGACACAGTAAACATATAAGAAAAAAGTGAGAATTTAAGGATTTGTAAAGATTTCAGTTTGATTTTATCGCTATGGATGATCAATTTCTTATGAAGATCTAAAGGTGAATTGTTGAATTCAATTGTTGTTTTCTCCAACCTAACCCACACTAGGGGTGATTTGCGGAAAGGTGGAAAGGTGTACTATTGGCATGGGAACTCAGGACACGTTCGGCCAACGTCAAGTTTCCATGTTTATGTTGAGTCAAACTTCCAGTAACTCTATGCAGCTGTCCCACTTTTTTCCCCACAAAAGTTTTTTTTTAGAAAATAGATGTCCTGATAAAAATTTTTATATGGACGTATTCTTGTTTAAAATCATTATATCTTAGCCGTTTAAAAACACATATAGTGTGCGCGTAAAGTATGGAAACATGACAAAATCTCAAGAACGGTTTACTATTTTAAAGAATCCTCGAACACGTCGATTTATAATTATCAAAATACACCTTATGATGTCAAATTAATTTTTTTACTTTCAATTGTTTTTAACAGATGACGTCATCGACATTTTTTTTTAAATGACAACCCTATATATTTTTAATGAATTTTACAGATCTTTTAATTGTGTACATGGTAGCATACTATTTTTATGAACTTACATATAAAAATTTTCGAGAAAAATACAATTGAAGGTTATGACATAAAGTGACAAAATCTCCGGAACGGCTCGGCCGAAATTATCAAAATTTTGTAATTAAGTATTTTGTAACCATGTGGAGTCACTGGCATTATTATCGTTGATGCAACGTTTACAGTTTCCAGATATAACCTCAAATTTTTGCATTTGAAATAGAACACTCTGTATATTTTGACATTTTCTGTTAGTCCTCATTATTCATTATACGTAATTATTTCCACTTTAACGAATTTGTCGGAATTCGCTACAACACATAAATTATACAAAATTTCCCGTACTTTAATCTGTTGGAACCATGTTAAGTCACTGGCGCTATTATCGTTGATGCAACGTTTATAATTTCTGAGATATAACCTCATACTTTTGAATTTGAAATAGTACACCCTGTATATTTTGACATTTTCTGTTACAGTCTTCCATTGCCTATTCACAGGCCCGCCGCCAGCCACTTGAGCGCCCGCGTGCATATCCAACTATGCCGCCCCCGTCTCCATCCTTTACGCCAGTCGACTTAGTACTAAACATTAGCAGAATTGCGGGTATTGTAAATAGTGTGACTAGTACTAATTAGTACTAAGCTCGTGTAAGAATGACATTATTTTCCACAAATAGTGATAAGTGTTGTAGAAATTTTCTCTGCATAGAGGTGAGGTGTAAAGCAAACAAAAAATTATCAAAATCATTTTATTAACTTCACTACAGAGTGACTGAACTTATCAATATATAAATATATGTATATAGGAACACAAAAAAAAAACAAAACTAAACTGTCTATAGGAACTGAACTTTTCTTGATTTTAAACTTGCGAAATCTGCTATTAATTCTGATGTATCCAAACTATCCAAGACTTCGTGTTCTATTGAAACAATAGATAAATTATTAAGCCTGTCCTGGTGCATAGTTGAGCGTAAATAATTTTTTATAATTTTCAACTTTGAAAAGGATCTTTCACCAGATGCCACCGAAACCGGCATAGTAAGCAATATTCTCAGGACTATTGATGTGTTTGGAAATGTAGCAATCAAATTTTAAATATACACATTTGTCGTTTAACATAATCAATACAAATTTAAATAAAAGTTTCTACTGTAGTATCCGGAGAATTAGCGTGAATTAACAAAGTAAAACTGAGAAAACACAAACAAATATCATTTAAATCGAACAGGGGGTTTGTTTGCGACAGTAGCAACTTTAGAAATGTACTATTTTTATGGTACTATAATTACCGTTGTATAAATAATACACATTAATCATTAAATAATTACATAACGTACTTACCATATCTGCAGCAATGTTTCCACCAAAACAGTTAATATCGAACACAGACAGATCGACAACAGTCAACGAGCGACCTAAGGAAGTAATCAGTTTCTTTGCAATACGGGAAACGTTGGGATTCCCATGTGCATAGGACTGCAACGCCGTATTTTTCCCGTCATCCCCCCAGTTATACCCGCCATCTACTAGCCTCTACTGAAAATGTTTTTAGCAATACGTTTAGAAGCCAATAGGTTGCACTGTTATCATACATTTATTGGCGTTGTAGAGGAACGCATAACTAAAGAAAAAAACATTTTATAAATGAAATGCTCTACGGATGAAAATGAGTTTGAAAATGGTGACATTCTTACATTTGTCGCCCCCTTGAAAATGCCGCCCCCTTGAAGGTGCCGCCCGCGTGCGGTGCACCCCTTGCACCCCCGCTTACGGCGGGCCTGCCTATTCAATGTTACTACGCTTGTTACAGTATTATATCAAAAACATCTAGAAATTAACAAAAGCCATTATTACTTAGGTCTAAAAAATAACAAAGAAAAAATTGATAACAAAAAATAACAACAACAAATCAATAACCCGATCAAATTTAAAACAATGTGTTCTTGTCAACGTAGAGAATCCTCATAAACCAACTAGAGTAGTTGCAGTGAAAATATAATAATGTTTTGTTATCAATTCTTTGCTTGTTAATTTTTGGACCTAAGTAATAAAAGTTATTGTTAATTTCTAGATGTTTTTGATATAATAATGAAGACTAACAGAAAATTTCAAAATAGTGTTCTATTTCAAATTCAAAATTTTGAGGTTATATCTCAGAAACTGTACACGTTGCATCAACGATAATAACGCCAGTTGCAAAATACTTAATTCCAAAATTTCGTTAAATTCAGTCCAGGAGTTCCGGAGATTTTGTCACTTTTATTTCATATCCTTCAATTGTCCTTTACGCGAAAATTTTCTTATGTAAGGCCATAAAAATATTATGCTACTATTAAGACACTAAATAAAGATCTGTCAAATCATTTAAAAAAATATAGGGTTGTCATTTAAAAAAAATGTCGATGACGTCATCTGTTAAAAACAATTGAAGGTAAGAAAGATAATTTGATATCATAAGGTGTATTTTGATAATTATAAATCGACTTGTTCGAGGATTTTTTAAAATAGCAAACCGTCCTTGAGATTTTGTGATGTTTCCATACTTTACGCGCTCACTGTATAAAGAAAATATATTATATTATTTCCCCATCTACCAATCGGTGTAGGGGTATATACATAAAATCAAAAAAAAAATATAATATATAAATAAAAAATTATAATATTCTAATAAATTGAATAAACAAATGAAGAAATAAATAAATCCATATAGTCTTTTACAATTTTTTTCTGTAAATGAAATGTCATTCGGAGTAACAAGCTTCATATCAACTTACTGGGGTTTTCAGTTCCTAAAGAACATTGGTGGGACATTTACTATCTGAAAAAACGTTTTGCGGGAAAACGTGGTACAGTCAGACAGACAAATTGATGACGCACGTGCCACCTTTCAGCAAATAAACAGTACCTATATGTATTTATTTTTGTGTACCATGGGTCATTAGCATTAAGTGTGGTGTTTAACCTCAAAAAGCAAAAATATCTTTTTTTTTAATTTAGTTATCACAATAAAATTATCTAAATTAGTACATAATTTGTACTAGGTGATTTCTGGTTCATTATGATGTTGACTTTAATTTAAAACAACATACCATACAATCTGATAGAGGCAGTTAAGATGAAAGAGTTGACGTATCATCTATACCCATCCAAAAATATTTTTCTACGCGCTTACAACTTAGCAGAATGTTTACAGGATGTTTAATTCTACCGCTCTGACGGATTTAATAATATATACATAGGCACGAAAAAATATTACTGAAGTTCATACGTTTGCTATTTTCGTCAAATAAATAAAAAATATGTTGCCAGTATGAAGAATACTCGCTATCTAGATGACGCTGGCATCGCCTCGTCCCATAATGCCATGGTCGTCAGTTTATACAATGTGTCCCCAGATTGACCGAACTATACGTATGGACCTAAAATTTCAATTTCCCGAGTAATGTTTTTCTTTATAAAGTTTTTGGTCCTCTAAAAAGTTCATAGCCATAGTTGGAATTTATATTTAACATACAGGCTGGTTAAAAAACAAGAGATAGTCCAATTTCAACGAACAAAAAATTTGTTAGGGAATAGTTGTTTTAATATTTTTAGTAATTTTATGCTCAAATGTTAAATTGGAATGTTGAATATCAAATTCAAATTCATATTTTGCATGTGACGTCACAGAAATCATGAAGTGAAATCATGAAATCAATTAACTTTTTGAAAACGGAATACATAAATTTTAAAATACGAAGAAACTTTCTAAATAACATAGTGTACAGAACTTACACCAAATTCGTCTTATAACGGATTCTTGACATTTTTATCGGGTTTTGAAACACTAGCAAAGAAATTTTCCCAAAAAAGTTTGCTGCTTTTATTTTCTTTTTACTAATTATTATTATTGTGACTCAGTTGATATAAGAACAAACGATAAAAGTAAAATATTAAACGTGAGATAAAATATTCAGATTGATTATCTGTGCATTCAATTAAATTGAAAACAATTTTCCCCTGAACCTGATATTTTAAATTTAATTGAGAAAAACTGATTTATAAGTTATAACTCTTGAGCAAATTTGACTATGGCTATGACGTTTTTAGGACATCCAAAACTCTTCATAATGAATAACTTTTGCTCGAGACACAAAAATGTTGGTCCATTATAGGTATAGTTAGATCCATCTGGAGGCACATTTGTATACCGTACATTGTATACCTCTTCTGATTTCGCGCGGTGTCGACTTTATCTAATTTACATCTATATTATCAAATTTAGATAATCCACCAACAATTCCATTAAATTAAAAAAGCCAATTTATATTAAGCAATCCATTATTCTAATAATATGCAATCTACTAAATTAGAAGTTAGTATGAGAACAAACTATCTTTGTACAGTGACTCTGGAACTCTGGACTCTGGAAATTTTCGATTATAATCTGACTTGTTCGATTTGTATATAAAACATAAATGCTAAAATGCTACCATATATTATAATACTTACATTGATATAGGGTGTCTTAATACAAAATATACTCTTTATAGTAACATTAGTAATATTAGTTATTACAACAATTATGGAAACAAGCTAAAATAAATTTATGTAATAAATTCATTTTTTACAAGCTACTCTTTATAAAAAATGCAATAAAAAATAAAAATTTTCGAAAAGTTGAGAAGTATGTGAAATATCGATTACAAGATTTTCACGTAACAAACAACCAAACAAGTTAAGATAAGCGTACTAAAAAAGCATAATCTTTGTGACTACATATTTCTAAAATTCCCTCTAATCTAACTAACTACTGAATTGCAACCTTCACGAAAAACAAGCAAAACGTTTTTAACAACTAAGCAAATGAATCTGCTCTACTCTGCAATTATCTATAATCACATCATAAGAATGTTACATGTTATCATCATAGCAATTACGTACTTAATTCCGATAATTTTATCAACTTATCCACTGCGGAAATCACACCAATTAAAAAAATATTTATTATCATGTAAAACAAACATAATTTATTACGTAATTTATTATCATATTTATTCGCCTCGACAATGTCTTTATGACTTTTTAAGAATGCCAACGAAAAGTTTGTAAGACATTAGATCGACTTTTGATTTAAAGAAAAACATTGCGCCAACATTATTGGCGGTATGTTTTTCGTGTGTGTACATAATTTATTATTAAATGATTAGAGTATAGTGAAATTTATTTATTTCTCGACCAAATTCGTACTTTTGGTTAAATTTTAACTATTATATTATTTACATAGTTAGTATATCGCGAAATGTGTGGGGCTACTGATATGGATACGTTACTAAGGATTTAACGCATATAGAGACCAAATTTAGGAATAGAAAATCGTATAATGTTTATATTATATAAGCTGTTATCTTGTTAGTTACTATTGTGTGTTAATAAAATCTATTGTGCTAAACTCTTAATTTATTTCCGTAATCCTTTTACTTGATCCTTTCCTGATTTTTATTTATTTATTTAAGTATATTAAATAAATGTTAATAGTAAATGTTTTCGTCTCGAAATCATGATCGAATAATAATAATAAGGACTAAGATTAATAAATCTAAATAATTAAAAAACACTAAAAAAAGTGAAAGAAAAAGTGAAAAAAGTGTTTTTTACAAATATTGTTTTATAAATATTTTAGAGAATTTTTCAAAAACTAGTTTCTTTACTAGCGTAGATTTAAGAATATAATTACACTAGTTTTGATTTCCGCAAAAGGCAAGGTTGGCAAGCAATTTCTGGACCTTCTGTAGGACATATCTCGGAAATGGTCAAATCGCTTAAAAAACAATCCGCAAAAAAACGCGCGACAGAAAATACCTTCTACAAAAACAGCGCAATAAAATTATAAAGTAGGTATGCGTTTACATAAGTAGTTTAGCCTAGTTGCCCGTACCAGCGTTGCAGAATGATGACGGTTTCCATCTGACCGATAGGGAAAACGCAGATGCTTTGATTAATTATTACAGTGGGGTACACATACCAGAGCCGGACACTTCACAAGATCACATTAACATAACAGAAAGAGTGGAGGAGTTCCTGACTGAAGAGCATAATCCACCTGATGACGTCTTTTTAATTAAACCATCCACTATTTCGCGATATGTCAAGAGGATACAGAAGTTGTATACCCACAGCAGCGTAAGTAAAAGGCATCTGCAGAGGGCACTTTTTGAAGTGGTAAATTCTGCCGAAAATCAAAGCAAAAGACTTCAACTTCTTCATTTTCTTGGACTTATTTCGTACGTTCTTTCCAAGGTGTATAAAACCATTGGGATTTTTTGAAATGATCTATCGTGAGCAAGAAAAACGAGAACAGCAAAGTGAAATTAGGCACTTATATTCTGAACAATTTCAGTTCTGTAACATTGGGCGCGTCCAGCAGACTCACCGGTGAGATACCGATCACATGTCAAACAACCGGTGCGTCTCACCGGTTACCAACATAGATGACGTTACCAATTTGGTGATTGTAAAATTATGTCAAAATAAATAAATCACAAAAAATCTGCCATTATAAGCATGGAGCATTGTCAGATAAAGTGACACTGACACTAAGTTTAAAAACGCATCCAGAGTGACAAATCCGGTTAGTTCTACCGCTAATCCACCTGTGACTAACCGCCCACTATGCAAAGAAACATCTCAAAAACGTTACATACATGTTCCAAAGTTTCAAGGTGACGTTAGTATTAGTATTCTAGGCTGAAACGCATCGCAATAACGTCACAATAACCTTTAATGTCCGCCATTTTAACAAAATCGCCTTAACGTTTTCCTAAAAACGTCTAAAGGATGATCAAAAATAACATTTATAAGACGTACTCGTAGCAATATTTAAAAAACGTTAGAATTTAACAAACAATAGACGTTCTTGGAAGATGTTACTACAACAATAACTTATAACGTTCATACGACGTCAGTTTTTGCACAGCACATTAATGTTAGCATGTACACGTTCCTGCTATGTTTGATAGTATAGGGGAATGGATTTGATTCACTGCAGTGCATTGACATGATTTTCATAATATACCCACACCAAATTTATAACACAGAAGTTCTTAGACTATATTAAGTAGGTATAGTCCTGCACTACATGGTATCTAAATAGTGTATTATTTTATAGTGCAGAACCATACCAAGTCTTATAGAAACTCCTGTAATTTGGTGTGGATATATTAAGAAAATCATGTCAGGCCACTGGAATGAATCAAATACATGGGTACCCTAGTAGGGTACCCATGTAATTGATAAAATTCCGATTGTAGGGAAACCCTACAATCGGAATTTTTCTGTTCATTTCTAAGTTCTCTTTGTGAAATTATTGGTATTATACCTACCTGTTAGCTAGACGACTGGTGTGTCTGTTAATAAGAATTTGTTGTATTCAGAGATTTTGATGGAGGCAGGTGGATAGAATAAAATACGAAATCAATGTACTTATACAACATATTTTTATTTTTATAGATGTGATAAAATATAATAAAATAAAAGTAACATATTTATGTAGAAATGAAAACCTGTAACAAAGATTACATTCATCAGTCTTTAATTTTCAATAATTGAGGAGATACCTACATTTTCATTTATAAACTTAAAAAGAAATCCTCTACATTATAGGTATGTTTTACATATAAATAAATATAAACCTGAAATAAAGAGATTAGTTTCATTTGTTTTGCTTTATATTAATTATGAGTAAGCTTACATTCAGGCCATTAATATTATTTTTGGTTGGTTTCATCTCGAAGAGATCTCTGCCTACTGTGCCGAAACCAATTCATGACATAGGTTTCAAACTCCCTGTCGGTGGTTTTACAAAAGTTTCTCTTCACAGCGGCTAAAAACCATTTAGTTAGAAAACAGTATTTGATAATACATATAAATTTACATTTTAACACAGCCACCAACTTCATATCATTAATTCTTATATTATTCTTTTGGCCCGTCCATGAAAATGCTTCTGAAGTTTTATTTGTTCTTTCAACATTCGGCGAAGATGCCTCTTACTGTGCGGTTTGTTCAGTCTTCTGGTAAACTGTTACATCAAACAAAATTATCTGCATTAGATAAACTGCATTTGTGGGATCAAATCAGTAAATATTGAATCAAAAATGAATAAGATATTTTGAAAAATCGAAAGAGGGGATTTTGAAAGTAGACAAAGTAATTTAAAAAATCCAAAATTGATCACTATAGTGATCACGTTAGAATTGTAAACATCTTTTCAACGACATAACTGGGTCATCGCGCTGATGTTAGTTTGTAAACGTTATTCTTACGACTTGTTGGTAAACGATTACTTCATTACGTTAATTGGATGTTAATATCACGTTTTTTTATGATGTTAGAGTTGAGTACATCATTTGCACATTTTGAAACGTTAAAAGAATGTTTCTTGTTTAGTGGGCGGCATACTAACCGGTGACTTACCGGTGAGTCTGCTGGACTCGTCCATTTACTTTGACCGTATTTGTTAACCTACAAACTTGTTCGTTTCAACAATTTTATTGTTCGGGGTATTCTTGCCTATACACCTAATTCAGTAGCAATTTCTCGTATGCGGATTCCATCATGCAGTCGAGCTTGAATTGCCTTCTGAAATTTATTCAATTGGGGTATTTTCATTTCTTACGTAAAAGTTCAAGATGACATTAATATGTGACAAGACGTGGACAAGACAAACGTACTGACATGACAGCACGAAGTCCAGTTTAATTAGTGCAAATTGGGGTGTCCCCGTTTTTATGCTCGCGATAGGATACTGCAATTGATCTACCAAAGTCCAAAACTATATAAACCTTTTTTTTTGTTTGATAGTGAAGTCGATATGATGTGGATGTAGGAAAGCAAAAACGTTTTTCTTCACTAATATATTTTTTTATAAATTTTTGGTTACTAGTTTCGGGGTACCCCCATCTTCAGACCAAACTGCAAATACATAGATTAAATAATATAAGTTCGTTTAGTCAATATGATTAAAAACAAAAAATAGATATAAAAATGTAAAATATATAAATATATGTCTACCTATAAATTAGTTAAAGTCGAATTGCAAAATATAGGTACTGATATATGAGAATATATTAAAAGACAATAAATAAATAAATCAACAAACAAGCAAACAATGGATTGTGAATTCTTTTTTATTTTCTTCCCGGTATTCTGGACATGATACTGTAGTAAAATACAACAAGCTTAACTTATAATAATAGAATAAACAAATAAAAACCAACACAATGTATATTACCAACACAATGTATATTGTCAAATTTGTTTATAAAATATCTAAGCAGAAATCGTATGTACTACGCGGCACGATATTTTCACTTTGCTCCAGAAGTTTACAGCAATTATTTTTATATTTTTTATAGTTGGTGCCTTATTTTAATATTTAGATCTAGAGATAAATAAAACGATTTTATACAAATATCATGATCTATTAGCTCTCAAAATTAAAACACTTGTTTCAGATGTATTATGTATATACATACCTACAATCTGTGTAGTGATCGAAAACAGTGCAATCTCCTTATCCCAATCAATAAAAATTACAAGGAAATCATACGATGAACGTAATAAAGCAGATAAGGGATAGAGGTTATCATAAAAGATCACACTATATTCGGCATACTAGGCGTCACATCATTCACATCCTAGATAACCTCAAATTCTTTCAGTCCAACATACATCAATATCATTATGTTTATAGAAAAAAAAACTTCTTGCATTGAATAATCGGTTTATTACTATTTCTTTATATATACAACTAAAGTTTAACAGCTATCATAAACATTTCTCACTGAACAAAAACACAGGCATACCAATACACGCCCAATTATGCAAAATAATATAAATTTTAAAAGTAAGCCAAAAACACTTACAAACGAGATCTGTACATTCTAAATAAAACACTTACAATTACAAATTAAAAGTTAACATATCTTAGTAATCACCTTCTTAATATTTGAGTTAAAAGGAGATTTAAAAATAAACAAACAAGAGGTAGACAGTCAGATTTTCAAACACACAAAACGTCTCCTTGTCATAATTTGTACTGATCGTTTTCTTTCATAACATACACCGTAAAAATAAAAACAAAAATCTATGTAAACTACAATATTAGCAGGATAAAAATGCCACTTTGGTTATTTTTGTGTACAAAACTCTACGTTTGACTAGTCTATATATCATATATTATGTATTATATTAATTTGTTCAAATATTCCCTAAACAATTGAAGACCGCTCTTTAGCATCTAGGTTATGTGAGCGTCAGTCTTTTCTGGTTTGCATAATTCTCGGCAATTTTGGTCGGCTACTTTAGTGCCTATTGTTACCGCAAACATTTTAAATAATAATTATATAAAAATGCAAAAATAAAATACTTTCAACACACTCAGCTATGCCATGTTTTTACAAATAAAAGGCACAACTCGGGTTCTCTCTTGAAACTCATAAAAGATCTTAGAATTATGATTAAGAGTGACTTAGTTACTAACAAATAAATTATTTGTTAGATCTTACTTCTTTGCTATAACATAACGGTTGGTAATGTCAGCATAAGTAATATAAAATTTTGTGTAAGTTGACTAGTTAACTAAGCTATTAGTCACTACTATTAGTCATCAACTATCTTCATCTTCACAAAATTGCTACATTTGTCTAGACTTAATATTTTTGTTTCAATTTCTTTCTTCAAGTTTTCATAAGTCACTTTTTTGTTACACACAAACAGAATATAAATTACTTCTAATAGTTTTATATCTACAAATATATTTTTAAATTAGACTTTTTCCAACAATGTCACTTGATAAATTATAGAGAAATACTTGACATACCAAGAAGCTATTTATAAGGTTCTGTAGTTCCAATGACAAAGTAGTCACTGATAACCATGCTTAGTCACACATTACAGCACTCAATCTAGCCCATGTCACACGAGCTCTGTATACTTAGTACACTTGAGAACTTATTATAGAACTTAGTCACAAAATTCTAGCACTCGGCAATGATGGCCCACACAATAAAAACAAAGACGTGATTATTTTTGAATGAAATAAGTTTGAATACAATGAATGTTCTTTAAATAATCCATTATAATGTTAGAATATATCATGATCCATTTATTCAGACCAACAAGAATAATATTTATTAAAATTAGTAAGTTTTGTGTTGTTGTTGAATGTAGAAAGATGCAATGCAAAATGTGACAGATTTTTCATCTCAAGAGTTGTATATTATCTGTGACTAACTAGTAGATGTAACTCATTTCCAAACTTAATCTCAAAATCTAAGACACACACAGCCAGCCCAACCAAAGCTAAAATATACACTTATTGAATAGTTAAATCTTATTCACTTTTGCGTTATTCCTTAATTTAGTTGAACATTGTTGTTTGGTTGAAAGTTGAATGCAAAATGTGACTATTTATCAAATTTGTCACAGGAGTTTCCCTTCTCCAAGTACTAGTCACTCAAGTAACTGAACTTACTCACCAAAATCTATGTAGCTTAGCCAGCAAATGAAAGAAAATCTTACAAGAATATAGTGTTATTGAATAGCATATATAAAAAAAATAGTTGACTAGGGTGTATATAAAAACCACCCAATTCTGTGAGGCTCCAGTCACTCCACACTTCCAACTTCGTTCCGCAATGTAAAAAGGAATTAAATCTTAAAGCTAAAGAAAACATATAGGTAGTTCCATCGGATCTTCCTTCCTTGCCGGCAGAGGACTCCACTATCCAGTAACTCCCAACCGATAGGCTGGGGGCATGCCCCATCAATCACAGACACCGAAAATTTAGTTATGACACACGTCCCGAAACCCACTAGTTGGTATCGCCATTTGTGCCGACAGAATGACCATTGGTCTCCACGTGTCCGTTGATGGTATGACCGTTCATCATCTTCAACAGCTCCAACTCCTTATTCTCCTTCTTCTTGTTCCTCGCCTCGTACTCTAACCTATTCCTGATTATCCTCTCGACAATCTTCTCCGTGGTCATATCGTTCCCAGATTGCACCACCACAAACTTCCCCAACTTCTTCGGAAGACCAAATGGATCATTTCCATCTTCATCATTCATCACAGGGGTATCCCCATGGATGACTATATCGATCTTAAAATGATCCAAAACATCTTGGGTGACCATGTAAGGAGCTCCAATAACCACTTCCGAAACATACTTGCAAGCTAGTACGCTCAAGACCCTCTCATGAAGGTTCATAATCGGATAGTTGGAGCCTTTGTATCGGTTGACCACTGGATCCGTGTGGAGACCAACAATTAGGTAATCGCCGTGCTGTCGAGCCTTCTCGAGGAAGTCTAGGTGGCCGACATGGAAGAGGTCAAAGGCACCGGCGACGTAGATAACCCGGTCGCCCGGTGCTGGTGGCTTTCCGTCGGAGAATTGGATGATCTTCTGCGTGGTAGGGAGGAATTGCGAACAGCCTGTCCATGGCGACCTCGCGTTAGCGTCCTGACCCATCGTCGAGGAATGTTCCTTGGCCACGTCATACTCAAATTGGCCGCGGCGGAAGTGCTGCCGCGTCAAGAGGAGCATCCTGCCAACTAGATCTGTCGTAGAGACTCCGGCAGTCCTCTGAACTTCCCTGAAAACAAGAGTTTATTGTAAGGAATATAATTAATCTTTTCGGAAGGATTACTGTACATGTGCGACCAAAAATTTTTGACGGAAACTCATATATATATAAAAATTATTTACTTATTTTGAAAATTACATTAAACTTCTTAAAATTTGTTAAGCAGAAATTAAACAAGAACAGCGGCCAACAGCGGAAGAGAAGTGTACAAATGTTTTGCCCACAATTCCTCTGCAGTAGTGGCGGCCTTTTCGGACGGGAGGGCACCGGAGGGTCTGTAAAACGGGAGAACGGGAATCCTTGCAAAATATGCTTCCAAAACTCAATTTTATCACAATTTTAAAATATATCGAAAAAATATCAAAAATTATAAACGAAACTCATGTTATTTAATAAACTTGTTTGAAAATAAAATCCATTCGCCGTTCCTTGGAATGAGCAGTTAAATTGAGAAGCAGAAGAGGGCTAAGTACTTTTTAACAGTCAATCATTTTTCAGACCTTTGAAATTATTATAAATATCGGTAAAAAGTCAATGAAGTTTGGTGTTATAGGCAAAACCGGGAGAGGTGAAGATTACTCATCGATTTCAGCTGTTATTTTCGACATACGTTACAGATTATTTCTAAATATTGACGTGTGTTAAAACGAAATAGCATCCCTTTCATACGTCTGCTGTATAATTTAAATGGGCAAGACCAAAAAGTACGTCTGTTCTTAGCACAGATGACAGCGGTACTTGCAACCTAACCTCCAGTTATTATAATAACACAGCGCGAACGTGTGAATTAAATGTGAGCAAAATGTTTTCGTTGAAAGGAAAGGCCCTAAATACGAAATCGATGGTAATGGTCATGAACGTATTAAATTATTTTCGTCGCACGTCTGAAAATGTAGGCGAGACAATACTTATGGAAGTAAGTCATTTTATTTAAGTTGTTACCTCAAAAGACCAATTTTATTTTATTTTTTTTTTTAAATTAGAGGATGCTTGTGGTGTTACCGTTTCAACAGTATATCGTTCAAAACTAAGATTTCAAACAGCAGAAATAGAAGGTACCTCAATATCTTCACCGCAGAAGAGACGTTGTCTACCAAAGTTTAAATCTGTCGATGTTGACGATTTTACAAAAGCTGCTATACGTCGCAAAATTTACAATAAACATAAGAAACGCAAGTAACATAAATTATGAATATTGCGGAATGCTGTTTTATCCCGGTACAAAATCTGTGCTCCGTTGGTGGTATATAGGCAAGACTATATTTGTTACTATTATTATTATTGCAGGTGACTGGAGAAGACTGGATCAAACGTCTAGACCACTCAGAAAAGGAGGATGAGATTGAAGAAGAACATGTTTTTTTTTATATATATATTTTATTATTATTTATGTATGTTTATACTGGACAATGTCGTCGAAGAAGACCATGTTTTTTTTTAAATATAATATATATTATTATTTATGTATATATGTTATATATTTTATCAAAATAAAGTAATTTTCAGTTCATATTTCTTTTAATCCATTATCAAAACACGTATTAAAAACATAACCCCACATTTACACAAACTACCACCGTTTTGTGAAATACTTATCGTGAAATATTCAGAAATGAATTTCAAAACATTTAATAATGTCTACACAAACAGAAAAGAAACTCCAAGTTTAAGCACTCAGTCACAAAATGATTATTTCTGAGCTAATTCCAACCGCACAAATACACTGTCTTAAATGGGCTAGTTGGTATGTTTTCACTTTGCTTCTGTTAAACATGGTAATGATGGATATATAAATTAGATTGGATATTATCACAATTAAATGACCAATGATAGTATTTTTAGTAATTAAATATGTATTAATCTTTAACGAACTACCTAGTAGGCAACCAAATATACACAGCAATAGAACCAATCCGCGCGGTACGTCCATATCTTGGTTCATACGATTTTAAGCGATGAGTCAACTTCACCTCTCCCGGTTTTGCCTATACATGCATTTTGCGTATTACACCCACACAACCAATCCGATAACCGCTAAAGTGTAAGAACTTCTGTTAAACTTTCTCGGCACGGTTATATTTGTTTTAAAATAGTTTTCTACCTGCAAAATAAATAAATCAGATCTAGGGGACCCATATATTTTAAGTCTATTTTAACATCATGCTCAGGGATGTAAAAGCGTAATTTACCGAAAAAAATACCGTAATTAATGGTAATTTACGGATTTTTAATTATCGTAATTTACGGCTTAAATTACCACAGGTAATTTACCGCTTAAATTACCACAGGTAATTTACCGTCAGCATATATTACCGTTGGTAATTTGCCGATATTTATAATAATTTCGAAGATCTAAAAAATGATTAACTGATTAAAGAAACATTATTTTTTTTTGTAATTTGTTACTTTTGTGCCTGGTTTCACAATGATCTTTTTTTGGTCCGGATAAATCTAAATTTAGAGAACTTAACAAAATGTGATATCTTCTTTTAGGACCTTCTATCTCAGCGGTTCCCAGCCGGTGGGTCGCGACCCACAAGGGGGTCGTTTTAGCTTATTAGGGGGGTCGCCAGTTATAAAAGCAAAAATAAATTTGAGTGATGAAATGTTAATTATTTATATATGTTTGGCAACCCGCGATGACAACACTCCGTTGAAATGTGTGAGGGCTAATTTACACTATTCACTTTGGATATTCCTCGCGGACAATTCGTTCGCAGTAAACGGTGAAATATTGTTTTCATTTGAATTTCATCCGAAGTGAACAGATGAAAACAATGTTTTCACCTTTCACTAAGAAAGAATCATACGCGATGAACATCAAAAGCAAACAGTTTAAACTTGCCCTGAGTTAGAGAGAGAGAGAGAGAGAGAGAGAGAGAGAGAGAGAGATAGAGAGAGAGAGAGATAGAGAGATAGAGAGATAGAGAGATAGAGAGATAGAGAGAGAGAGAGAGAGAGAGAGAGAGAGAGAGAGAGAAGTTGCAAGATAGACAGCCTGATATTCCGCCGTGTTGTTAGTAGTGTCACAGATTATACAGATACGCAACTTGCAGGAAATCACAAGATCAAAATATTATTGCGCACGTTGACGCGCCGGGTCTTTTTCTCATTGAAATGGGAGGTCGGACAGGCGAAATTCTGAGGGAGTGGGACGGATTACATTTTTAAAGCGTATAGTTGGCGCGTAAGGTGACGCCCAATAATAGATCGTCGTGGTTACAACCAGTTACAACATTTGTGTTATATTCAGAGGATTCAGAGGGGGGTTAGGCCACGTAAAGTGACGACGTTTTGTGACGTCAATACCATCAAGTGGGATTCAAAGTCAAATATTTAGGTACCGCTAGATCAAAGGTGCCGACACGAAGTTACGCATCTGTATAATCTGTGGTAGTGTTAAGTCGTCGCAGTGCGTTCTGTCATCGCTTGTTTATGAATAGTTTTGTTGTTAGTGTCTTCATAGATCCGAAAAAAATTACAATACGATTTATTGATAACCGATAATTCGTGTTCGGTTGGCACGCCCAGAAACATAGGGTCTTCTATTATTTACCGTTTTGGTAAGTAAAAATATTAATCATCTTGATTCCAAACTTTGAAACATTTTTTTTTATTATTTTAAAGTATTTTATTTTCGAGAAAATGGAGAAGAAAAGAAAATATTCGGAAAGCTATTTAAAGTTTGGATTTTCGACTGTGATTAATAACGGCATAGAGAAGCCACAATGTGTCTTATGTAATACTGTTCTTAGTGCTGCATCGATGAAACCTTCCAAGCTCAAACCTCATTTAGAACGTTTTCGTGAGATATGTTCACTTGGAGGACATAAAAGAAGAGTTTCTGTTTTGTAAACCGCTAAAAACTACTACAAAAGGTGAAGACTTCATGGAGATGATAAGTTCATTTTTTGAAAGTAATGCATTACAATGGAAAATTTTTTGTGGAGTGTGTACCGATGGAGCACCAACCATTAATCATACAATACATTATTAATACTTGTCATATATACAATATATAATATCATAATAAAATATATTTTGTAAAACCCATTATTTTTGGTTTTACTGATGAAATAGGCGGGTGAAAGAGGGGGGGGTCACGAACGTTTATAAAAAAATCTAAAATGGGTCGCGATTAAAGAAAGGTTGGGAACCACTGTTCTATCTAATATGTGTTCTTGTTCAATTACAGATAACGATGCGGAACATCCTGCACCTACATATAATGGCTTGTACTACGTCAGAAACAGAGGATAATGGAGTGTGGTTCCTTTCTAGAAGGCGTGATAATATATTTTTCCGTGGATCGTTTGTTCGATCGTTCTGTTTAGTCAATAGAAAATTGTTTATTACATAGCTCTATAAATGCACGATTTCTATTAATACGCGATATGTTATAGCCAATCATATCACTTCGTTATAGCCAATCGAATATACGTGAAATAAAACCACCCAATCAAAATATTCCGTCATCCAGAACTGTCAGTGTAAATTTACATAAATTATCATATAACCTCAGATCACATCGACGAACAAATCTATGTTGACGCCGCTAGAAGAATACGATCGACGAAAAAATTTAATCAACTCGAATATTAAACGGCGATAAATGATCCCGATCATTAATCATCATTAATAAACCGTCTCGATCATTGATCGCTCTTGTTAATTTACTTGTTGGTTAAAAACTATTCAATAATATTATATTATTTGATGAGCACGTAATTAAGGATATAAATCGCGCGAATGAAGGTTATACATGAGTTGTAGGCGAGTGTACAAACATGCGAGCGATTTATGTCCGTTATGCGCGAGTCAAATACGATAATTTATCTACGACCCATAAATTCCATTTTATATATCCATTTAAATATTTTAAATGTATTTGTCAATGGTGGTGAGGCGAACTGTTAAATAATTGACAGACTTGACAGTAGTTTGGTATAAGGATGACAGTTCCTTTGAATAATAGTAGTGGTCGATTACCAGTCGCACTCAGATTGAGACAAATCATTTTGAGTGAAATTTGGAGACTATTGAACGCGGTAATCGAACGCGTTTTAATGTGAGGCTGAGTAGAGGGTGCGAAGGCCAGATATGACTAATAAGGATGAATAATAAGTTATGATTCCTAACCTTCATACATAGATGTTTGCTATTTCACAGATTTTTATATGAATCAACCAACAAAATCACAGGCACAACCTATGCATAAGTTGCATATAAAATTACATTGGAAATGACAAACAAACTTTCATCATATTGGCCGATTTATATCAATTCGTAATTGAAAATTTTAATGTTCAGCTCCTGTTGGCGGCGTGTAAGTGCACGGACAAACAGTTAGCGGCGCTGCTAGCGGTGCTTCTAGCGGTGCTGATAGCGGCGCTGGTAGCGGAGTGTTTACAGGTGCGGCACATGGCCACGGATACACAGTCAGCGACAGCAGCACCGCTAGAAGCGCTGCTGACTGTGCGTTCATGGAAAATTCTTTTGCTGAAGTGGCAAATTCGGTTAGAACACTGACTTGAAATTGCGGAGGTTCTTGGTTTGGTCAAACACTGTTAGTAGAGCGCGTACAGTCTGGTTTAGCTTTCTCAGCTGTATAGATACATAGATCTACATAGATATATTGATATATACGACACAGTGTATCTCTCTCAGAGCGTTACTAATAATGATTCTATATACCGGGTGACCCACGGCATAGGTACTCCCGTTTATTTTTTTTGTTTATAAAGCTGGACGAATCAAATTTGGGAAAGTGTTAATAGACAAAAAATGCCATTCTTTGGGATACTCTTGAGGTTAATATGACTTCCGGTTTTTCCGGAAATGACGTCATCATTGAAATTTTAAATGGCACCCTATATTCTTTGTGTGTTATTTTTAATCAGGATGTCATTCTGAACAAAAACATATCGATCGTCAATTTTTATCACCAAGGCAACGCAAAAATAACTTTTTTGTGTATTAATCTAGGTGGCTATGAATTGGTGAAAAAAGTTTCTAAGCTTCTAAGCTTCTAACAACATTTGTACGCTACCAATTTCAACAACATATCAAGTGTATGGTATCATTGTAATCGGAAAGATGTTTTCTATCGAATAATCAGGGTGTGGCCATTGGGTACTCGTGAAAAAAATGACTCACTGGCCAAAAACCAATTAAATCACGCTAGAGTGCGCCAGTAATGTAATGTCGGCCAAAATCGATTGAGTTAGTGTTTATTTGACAATTTTCGACTTTTCTCACCAATTCATAGCCACCTAGATTAATACACAAAAAAGTTACTTTTTCGTTGCCTTGGTGCTAAAAATTGTCGATCGATATGTTTTTGTGTTCAGAATGACATCCTGATTGAAAATATCACACAAAAAATATAGGGTGCCATTTAAAATTTCAATGATGACGTCATTTCCGGAAAAACCGGAAGTCATATTAACCTCAAGAGTATTCCAAAGAATGGCATTTTTTGTCTATTAACACTTTCCCAAATTTCATTCGTCCAGCTTCATAAATAAAAAAAATAAACGGGAGTACCTATGGCGTGGGTCACCCGGTATAGAAAAAACACCCGCGCCACGATGTCCTCTCATTTATTGTTTACCTATTGTTGTTTTTCTGTTTTGATAGTGTGAATTTATTTTCCTAATTAATTGCATGACTAATGACATCCGGTATGGTATCAGGTTTAATCTTAATGTCAGTTGATTATAGTCGATTATAATAGACCGAACATGATTTGAACGAATCACATACATCATACACGCAATTTATTAATAAGAACAAAAGTTTGACGTTTTAATCAACATTTTAATAATATCCTAAAATAAACACGTTTGGATCTTTCTCTCATAAAACTCCGATTAAATAATGTCGTATCTACTGTAATATCTCGTTTACGCACTAAGATATGACTTGGCTTAGCTTGCTACAAGTACCCCAATTACGAACAGTAATTCCATTGTATGCACTAGGTTCTCAGATAAGACGAGTTGTTCGATTTTGATTTGTGGTGTATTTTTGGAAAGTGTAGTTGTGCGAGATAATCGTATTGGGTTGTAGTAAAATATATTTATAAACCGGTTACATCCGTCGGTGGTTGTTCATTTGGCTAAGTGCCAAATAGTCATTCCGAAAACGTGTAGATCCAAACAAATGGCAACAAAATGCTACATATTCGATAAATGTGATTCACTTAGTGAATATGTAGTATATTGGTGCAAAATTATTATGAAACTATGAACCAAACTCTGGGTGTTTCAATTTTACACCACGCAAAACTTGATCTTGACGACAATAACCACGTTGTCCAACTCGTGGCAATTTCAAGACCCCACTTCTGCTAAGTGTCAATGCAAATCAACAACAATCTGTATATTACTGGTTGTTGATGGTCAATCAGATTAAAACAATCATTCAAGCCTCCTGCGACTTAAATCTTTTATAATCAGCGTTAAAAGGGTCATTTCCATTTGGTTTTAGGTTATGCAATATTTATTTAAACATAAGATATTTATAAAAATCATAAAAATGCAATTTATTCGATTTATTTTATTTAATTTTTTAATAAAACGAGATCACGCATTCGCGGTGCGTTCACACTACTTCACAGTACGGACTCGATAAGCAGGTTTAATTATTTATAAAAACTTTTGGAAAAAATACACATGAGTTTTGACGTGTCCACAGTTCCTTATAAATTTCAGAAACGGTTGACATTAGCATAGTTAGTGTACCATAGTAGACCAAACATTTCAGTAGGTTGTTTATAAAAGATGTTTTGTCTACTTTGGCCAAATGTGGACAACATTGACCATTTTGGATGCAATTTTAAACATACAATTTTCCATATTTTTAAATGTGTAGCTCACAAACCCGATGAGCTAGAAACTTCATTGTCTCAAATTAAACTTAAAACTTGTAGTTATCTGAACGCTTTGTCACTTGAGAAAATTTGGACAGACTGCATTTGTTTGTAGTGGTGTACATTCGGTTCAATAGGTTCTCCTCGATGACCTCTTTAAAAATAAACCACACAACGAAACAACCTGTATATAAACGAGTCGAATTGATAACGAATAAGTCGAATAAGAGTTATCCGGATTACCTTGATCATGTATTAAACCAATAAAGCACGTTCGTGCAAATTCTATCGAATATGAGTTCACGTCATCATTAACATTTTCTAAATTTTTTATAGGTAAAACAAGTAAATCAATACTATGCTGGACACCTGCCGTACTTCGCCCCAATAAACAATCTCGAACCAATGACATATTACCATTAACGTAATATTAATTAACGTTCATTAATTGCCATCAGATGGTATATTAGATAGGATGGGGTAAAACATTTACAATCTCTAACCCAAACTACATACAAAATACCAAAAACAAAAACACGTCTTACGAGTTTAAAATAATATAAGAGGTACCCTTTTGACGTGCAAACAAATGACTGAATCTCAATTAACAAACTGGAATTGATTGCAGTAATTTTAGTTGTTTTGTTTTTCGCGGAATATAACCCCAAGTTTCATCTGTTTTAGTATTAGGCCTACTTTACTCATGCTTCTTACATTTCTGTACATTTTGAGAAGTTATGACAGTTCTGGTGATCAGTACTGATTTGTCATCGTTACTAATCGCAAGGTGCTAACTCAACGTAATCGTTTCGGTCATCTCTAATTAGTCGTTACACGTTAGAAAGATTAGGTTATCTTTTCTATGAAATCGCGGTGCACTATACGGGGCGTTGCACTTTTACATCCGGCCAAATCTGATAATCTGCGTTGTATGTTTTATTTTATGGTATTATTATTGGTTTTTGTGTTGTTATCTCTTTGGATAGTTTATGTAAAATAAAAAGATTTTTCTTTAATACAAAGTATACTAATTTTTCTTAACTATGACCAACCAGTAGCGACTAATAATTATTTTTTGTATATACCGAGTGACCCAAGCCATGGGTTACTCTGTTTCCTTTTTAATTTGAAACTCTGGACGAATAAAATTTTAGAACTGATAATAGACAAAAATGCATTTTTTTGGTATACTCTTCATCATTGAAATTTTAAATGGCGCCCTACATTATTTGTGTGATATTTTGTTTCAATCAGGATGACATTCTGAATACAAAAACATGTAGAAAGTCAGTTTTTATAACCAAGGCAACAAAAAATAACTTTTTTGTCTATTAATCAAGGTGGCTGAATCCGTGAAAAAAGTCGAAAATTGACAAAAAAAACTGACTAATCCAACATATTATTTAAGAAAGGTTCCATCAAAATCGGCTGTGTTAGAGTGGTTCATTTTCAACTTGTTTCACAGCAACAACTCAACTCAACTCAACTCTAGCTGACAGTGAACTAGTTTCAAATGTTCAAAAAGTTTTCCAACGCGTTTGTCTAAAAGAGTTTTATATTTAATTAAAAATGCCTCACTACGTAATTGTGATTATTTGTTACTCTAACAATGTCAACCAGATGTAGTAACAGCTAAAATAAGAAGAACATTCACTCTGAAATAACAAATACACACAAGTCAACAGATTAAACAATGTTTATTTTTAAACATCGACCCTTGTTGTACGACAAAATAAACTGATACAAACAACCAAGACGTGTTGTTTGTTAGTTTTGTTTGCTCCAAATGCTCCTATTCGAAAAAGATCGACTCAGAAAAAAAGATAGAAACCTCGACCCGTACATACCAGAATCGAGGATCGTAGTTGTAAAATTATTGTCTGGCGCGATAGGTTTTATGACGTTCGCGTTCGATATCAGCTCGGCGGCGTTTGGCGATTGGCGGGCCCGGAACACGCTATGTGGGTCTATCGTACGGACCGCGGCCTCCGTTGAACCTGTTCCGCGCATTTTCTCCGATAAACCGCGATCTCAGGCGTCCCGGTTCTTTTATTACATACATTTAGATGTCCACGTCTTATCAGTCGATTGATTAATTAATAGGTCATTGCTGTATTCAAAGCAATCTGCTGAATTGACTGATATTTCTCGCTTTAGATTTTAGAGGATTGCGGAAGAAATACAGTAATGTAGGCCACAGGCAATACAAAGTTAAAAATTAATATGGTGGAAAAATTAGATACACTCAGTTCCAAAAAAAAGTAACGCACTTGATTTTTGACCTAACTTTAATATCTTATATTTTTTAAACCAGTGGCCGATTTCTAATTTTTTTTTATTTTCCGGTAGGCAATTCCGTTTTCTTTAAAAAAAATTAAAAACGTGAATATTTTTTAATGTATCCTGCACTGTAGAATAGGGTGGTTCAAATTGGCTATTTTTATTTAGAAAGCAACGATCCCCCCAAATCGTTTCCAAATCAAAAAGAAAGTGGACACGTATTTCTTTTTTTTTTTTTTTCGAAATTTTGATTCTTAATGGTGCCTGTCGAGGCCTCAAATTTACATAAGAAAATGCATGTGAAAAAGACAATTTTAGGTATTTTTCGAATAATTGTTCGGGGTTTGGGAAAACTTAGACTAAAGTTATAGGACTTGTAGAGGACTTTCCAAGGAACAATTTGACCTATCATACATATGGATTTGATGCCCCCAACCCACCCCCACAGTGCCCTGAAAACTACCCTTAAATGAAAAAATGTAGATTCTTCAGATAATTGTTCCTTCTAATTATTTCATTCTCTTTTTTTGTCATAGAAGTCTAGTGGGATGCCTATAAACATTTGTCAGTCAATTTCCATTTTTTTAAACAAATTTTTAGGTGTTTAAATAATTCGTCTTTCTCGAAAATTCGTCTGAATTCTGTTTTCTGAGTTCGAAATTGCAGTTTATTATCTTAGAGTGACATTATTCATTAAAAAACTTCCTCCTATTGTTTAAACAATAAATTATTATTCACTTTCAACTTTTTTCTAATTATGGTAGAA
This sequence comes from Aphodius sticticus, assembly GCA_963966075.1. Classification (NCBI taxonomy): domain Eukaryota; kingdom Metazoa; phylum Arthropoda; class Insecta; order Coleoptera; family Scarabaeidae; genus Aphodius; species Aphodius sticticus. The sequence continues at coordinate 39,759,563 of OZ014506.1, forward strand.
AATATAATTTAGAAAATAAACTGCTTCCGGGTTATGCCGTGTGTCAAGATTTGTTAATGCTGACGTTTCGCGAGCCATGTTGCTCGCTTCTTCAAAGCTAATTGAATACTAGCTTTGAAGAAGCGAGCAACATGGCTCGCGAAACGTCAGCATTAACAAATCTTGACACACGGCATAACCCGGAAGCAGTTTATTTTCTAAATGATTCTGGCCGTGAAAGCCTACGTACTTACTAGAAAATATAATATTTTTAAAAAAAATGTAACGCCCCAATTTCGGAAAGGATTTTAAATAAATTCACTTTTTTCTAATAAATGATATTGAAAACGAATAATATTTTACTTAATAATGATTTGAACCAGGTCCCAGGTCCCTGGTTCCAATCCAGGTTGTGGCTGTAATTTTTAATTTATTTTAAAATTTACATACCACCTGTATATCACCATTATGCATTTGAATAATATTTTATTATTTAAACAATGGAAATTATCCCAAAATATAAATTATGTCACTTGACAATAACAGTTGACCCGACCGATCTAAAAAAAATTAATGTTAGGTTATGAATGTTAAATGAATTGCAAAAAAAAACAAATATGGGTTTATTAGCTAATAACATAGGCAAGATACCTCGAACATGAAATTTATAAGTTAATTTCACAAAAAAACTGACTTCTACCATAATTAGAACAGTTGAAAATTAATAATCATTGATAGTTTCAACAATAGGAAGAATTTGTTTAATGAATAATGTAACTCTAAGATAATAAACTGCCATTTCGAACTCAGAAAACAGATGTCCGGCGGAGTTTCGAGAAAAGCGAATTATTTAAACAAATGGAATTTGTTTAAACAAATGGAAATTACCTGACAAAGGTTTATAAACATACAACTAGACTTATAGTAATGATTTCTATGAGAAAAAAGAGAATGAAGTGATTAGCACGGTAAATTTTCTGAAGAATGTACATTTTTCATTTAAGTGTAGTTTTCAGGGCACTGTGGGGGTGGGTTGGGGGCGTCAAAGCCATATGTATAATAGCTCAAATTCTTTATTGGAAAGTCCTCTACAAGTCCTATAACTTTAATCTTAAGTTTTCCCAAACCCCGAAGAATTATTCGAAAAATACCAAAAAATGTCTTTTTCCCATGCATTTTCTTATGTAAATTTGATGCACCGATAGGCACCATTAAAACTCAAAATTTCGAAGAAAAAATAAATACGTGTCCACTTTTTTTGAATTTGGAAACGATTTGGGGGGATCGTTGCTTTCTATCATCACAAAAATTTTTGCAATGCATTTTTGAACCACCACTGTAGAACCATGTTTTTTCCCTGATTTTTGACTCACGCTGTGTGTTAATCAAGTAATGGTATAGAAAATCCTTACACTCTATATAGACCAGGCAACAGAGACTTTTTTGTGACAAAAATAGTATCAGCAAGCCGCCGGTCCCAGGTCACGTGGAACAGTCCGTAGATGTATTGTGATGTGTTTTCGACTAGCAAATATCATTACTTAATTTGCTATAGACAAAAAACCTAAAAAAATCGTGCTTTTTTTCGTTGTACGCTTGTAAAAGCTGAACCGATGGAGCAATCTTGATACTGTCAACGAATTGTAGAGAATGAAAAGACGAAAAAAATGAACCCTACACGGACCCGATCGGATTAATATTAACGGAGGAAATTCTGAAGAACCGGAGAAATCTGCATTTTTTTCAAAAATTCATAACTCCGCCATTTTCAAAGTTGTAACGCAGGCTTTTCTCGAGAAAGTAGCGATTGTAGGGTACTTTAAGTGTGCACAACCCAGGCGTTGTCCGACGATTAGTTTTTGCACAATTGCGATTTGAATTTTTTTATGCAATATGGTTCGGCGAGCCTGGATGCGTCGGAGGTGGTCCGATTTTAATTTTTTTAACGTATTTCGAAAGTGGAAGTATTGTGCTACAAAAGTCTATTCTGATTTTGCGTTAAAATGTTGCAAAATAGGCGAAAAATGCTTGCAAACTTGACCGAAATCTGCTTCTAAATTAACACCTTCACGTCTACAAACAGTCTAACTCGGTGTATTGGTAGCATTTTGAGGTGGATATATTTGTATCAATAGTCTGGTATGAAAAATACAGATACGTCCAAATTATGCCAATATACAGATTCCACCAAATTATGTCAAAATACAGATAGATCCTTGTTGTGTTAACCCAGAGGTCTTCAAATTTAAATTTTTTTTCCCGAAAATGTTCTTATGTAGGGTTCTTATGTAATAAAAAATTTTTGGAAATTGTAAGCAAAAAAAATAAGTTGAGTATTAATTTGATATACAAGTTTGTACCTTTATTATTAAAGATCACCGCGCAATTAGTTTCTAAAATAACAATCAGTTACAATTTTATTATCAAAATCGTCTGTCTTCTTTTCGAGTTATAAACACAAGTTAAATTTAAAAAAAAAAAGTAAATGCGCATTAATCATCTAATTTGAAAGCTCTCATTGTTGAGATATACAAACAAAACATAGATTCTATTCCAAAGGAAATTTTTTACACACTTTCACATTTTAAAAACCGAAACAAATATGTACCTATGGATGTATACACAATGCAGGTGTTGGTCATTAAATTTTACGACTGTATTTCCACGCTATGCACAACAAACAATATAATTGCCAGGATGCACAGTGCATGCGCAATTTACACTTTTTCGTCATAACCCTTCTAAATTTATCCAATAATTCACATGAAATATTCACGTTCTTTCAGCTTTCAGCTACAGAAACGCGACTTCTCCACTATTTATAGAGCCATTATAGAGAAAGATCCTAGTGCGTTCGTGATTTTAAAGGTCACGTTGTTACGGTCGATGATTTTGCCGATTTAAGGTCAAGCTACACACATACGACGCCAATATCAAAATTAAACACTGGAATTGCGCAATTTGACGCACAATTATCGGTGACCTTCCTCTAAGTCTTAGGTCAAGGGTGCGCTAACGGAACTTCTAGGTAAACTAGTTTTAGACCCAACTTTACCTACAAAGGATTGTATTTCTCGAGAAAAGGTAATCCTTTATATAGAGTTTTGGATGTACGAACGTTACACCCACATAAACATGTAGTCTAGAAGTAGAAATAAAAAAAAACAAAAGAAAGGATTTTGTTAAAAATTGTAGATAGTTTTATGTTTTTTAATTATAGACAGCACGTTATGAATAGGGTTTCCAATTTTCGGGATCGGGATCCCAATTTCGGGATTTCGAGATTTAACAAATAACACCGGGATTTCGGGTTTAATCCCGAAATCCCGATTTTTGTATATCAACAATAATTACAAATAAATATCTTTATATCAACTATTGTTAAAATTAAATCAAGGAATAATATAGATATAATAATCAGTTGAAACGTTTTTATATACTTACTAGATAGTGTATGACCTTAATCATTTAATTTTCAGCAATAAAAGTGAATTATAATAAGTGTTTTGAATAAGAAAAGTGTATATCAAAACTTTCCTTTTAGTAGAGTTTGAAATGCTAAATATGTATTTCCAACTCTACCATATAGAAACCAACTATCTTAGAAACCAATAGATCATCGAATGTAGAATCTCCTAAATGGGATCAAATTTCTATAGATTAGTGGTTCCCTGAGCTCTCTATACCGAGCCATCTTAAGCTGACCCGCGCTTTTTCCCAGGGTAGTTATAAAAACATTTTTTTTTAAGTTTAAACAAGACAATTTTCTTTTATAAATAATATTCTTTTAACGTAAGAAACTAAACACTTTAAAAGAAAAAAATCTGATGTGGCCAGGCACATTACTTTATCATACTATACAGCAGTGTCAAACGCTGATGAATCAAAATATCGAATAAGCTGCCAACGCTTCACTAAACTATTTATTGTATATACATAATGCACAGAGCGGCCAACAGGGTCAACTGCTATGCATGACTTTCAAAGTTAAAGTTCTCTCATGCAACTAAACTATTAATTTTACCAAAAAATGTCATAAACATAAATTTTAGAAAATTTCCTGTACTTTAATATATTATTTAACTATTTTGACGAAATTACAGAAATGGTGGTTCAATATCGTTGAAAAATGCTAGAATAAACCTCCAGTTTTGGGCCCTTTTGAACAAAACTTCTTTCAGCTCTGCAGTTTAGTCTGAAACTTCCAATATTAAGTTTCGTCTTTTCATTTTTACTTTACAATTAAGTTCAATTAAGTGGTAGCAATCTACCACTGTTATTATATTACTATATCTTATGAAAGAAAAAAAACATTTTATTCGATTGATAAATAAAAAATTTAAATTAGCTTTGATATTATATTGATATTGATCTATGCATACCACGCATACAGCTCTGGTTAAATAATTAAATATGCTGTTCAAGTTTAGGTAGTTAAAACACTATTTAAAACAACCTGTTTAAAACATGTTCAAAACAAAATATTTAAATTGCTCTGTTTTAAAACAATGTGTTATAAATATAAGAACCATCTGCGCTATTTTGACATCAATTTCAGGACTGATCGAGATTTTTTCGGGATCTATCGGGCTTTTTCGGTATTATCCCGAATAGAAAAATTGTCGGGATCCCGAACTTTCGGAATCCCGAAATTTCGCGATTGGAAACCCTAGTTATGAACCGGAATTTAAAATGCTGTTATAAAATCCAACACGCTCAACCGGCGGTTCACTTCCCAATCGGAGGTTGGGTAACTGCCGGTCAACCTGAACCCTTTATAAAACCGGCCCTTAAGTAAATAAAACGATTTTGTTTTTAGATTTTGAATATTTTAGTGCAAAATAATAGCTATAAATAGCTATGCATTGTTCGCCTTAAAACTGACAGAATAAATGTCACTAGAAATAATTTTTATCAATTTCCTTTTATTCAATAATATTCATTACATTTTCCAGAATTCTCAGTTGATCTTGATTCAATTATAATAAATAAAAACAACGTTGCAATCGTACCATAAAATTAGTAATTACCAATAAAAAAACGTTTGTAAAGTACTACAAAAGAAAACATGGCGATTGCCAAGTAATAAAACACACCAAGAACACGATTCGCGCATAAAATTATGCGCAATTATTTGTTAGTTTTGACAAAGAAGTTAACATTTTTAATCAGTTAATAACCAAACATTCTATGATGTGCAGGAAATAAATACACAATATGTGATACTAGTGACGAAACTACATTTTTTGTTGAATCATTACTAATAATTACATACACTACAAGTAATAATATTTGGTATGGACATATCATTGCATAATCAATTAAATCTACACTTCCTGTATATTTGCAGGTACGTAGTAGCCAAATAATATTATAGATGGAATATTTTCAGATTAAATAAAATATGGCACACAAACGAATGTAAAATGCATTGTAAATATGCAATTATTTCTAGGCTTTTATATGTTTTTGTACGATTTGTATTGATTAATCCATATAAAACCCTTTAATCGCCGCTGAATCGGTATAGAAATATTCTGTTAAACGACGTTCAACTAAACTGGAACTGGTCAGGACGGGATAATTCTATCTCAGACTCTTGTTCACTTTCTATTGTACATGTCAACACAGAGAAAAGTCATTAAATAACGCATCGACAAGGAGTAAAACAGGTCACACGTGACAACGTTTGACTGCCTGGAACAAACAACTTTTCCCTTTTAAATTTACCTCTCCGGTTTTTAATTAGAAAGAATACATTCAAAATCTGGGTTCACACTAAAAGCTAGAGTAAAATCCAGGGCTGTGGAGTCGGAGTCGTGGAGTCGGAGTTCAGACAAATTTCAGAGGAGTCGGAGTCGGAAAAAATGTTCCAACTCAGAGTCCAAGTTTAATTATCGTGGAAAAAAACATGCGAGATGGACGTTGCCTCAGTAGATAATAAACAAATATAACCAAATATTCGTCTTTTACAAAGTACCTACCTACATACATATTTAAATAATCAAATTACAAAACACACTTTCCAAAGGAAAGTGAAGACGATTAACTAAAGTAATCTGGCAGATATTTGAAAAAATCTGATGTGGCTAGGCACATGTCTTTATCATACTATACAGCAGTGTCAAACGCTAATGATATGACAATACTGACAATGGAAAATGGTTAATTACGTAAACTCGTCAGTAATGTAGAATCAACTAAAGAAGCGAATGATAATTAATCCAGGTGAGGATAATTTTTGGAAAAAGCACACTCCAGGCGGAGGTGCTTATATATATAATTTTAATTATAATTAGCGAATGATAATTAATCCAGGTGAGGATAATTATCATTCTGTCTTTAGTTGAATACTGACAATAGAATCAAAATATCTGTCGAATCCTGGCAAACTTTTTTTAATGCAGATACGAGCCATCTCGATCAAATAGAATGTTTGATGTGTGTAGTCGGGTTAGCGGTGGTTTCTACCTTGGTCAAAAATGTTCAGAGGGCCCAAAATGATATATTTCCGCTAAAATCAAAAATTTTTGGCACAAATCAAAAATTGACACTATTACAATACTTTGTCATACTACGTATGATAAAGTAAAAGGAAATTTGAACAAGAGAGTTAAACTGAGATTGAGAAGTAGGACCGTAGTTCAATGTATGTAGTGTGTCATTTGTGCCATTAACGTCATCTGTTTAAATAGACCAGGCAATAGAGCAGAAAATGACTGAGTTCGTGACAAAAATACTAGCAGGAAGCCGACGGTCCCAGGTCACGTGAAACAGTCCGTAGATGTATTCTGATGTGTTTCCTACTCGCAAATATCATTTCTTAATTTGTTATAAACAAAAACCTCAAAAAATTGTGTTGTTTTTCGTTTTCCGCTTCTAAAAACGGAACCGATGGAGCAATCTTGATGCTTTCAAGAGACGAATTGTAGAAAATGGAAAGACGAAAAAAATTAACCCTACATGGACTTGATCGGATGAATATTAACGGAGGAAACTCGGAAAAACCGGAAAAATCCGCGTTTTCTTAAAAAATTCGTAACTCCGCCATTTTCAAAGTTATAGCGGAGGCTTTTCGCGACAAAGTAGCGATTGATGGGTACTTTGAGTGTGCACAAGCCAGGCGTTGTCCGAATATTAGTTTTTGCAAAATTGCAATTTGATTTTTTTTTATGCAATATGGTTCGGCGAGCCTGGATGCGTCGGAGGTGGTCCGATTGTAATTTTTTTAACGTATTTCGAAAGTAGAAGTATTGTGCTATAAAACGTCTATTCTGATTTTGCGTTAACATGATGCGAAATAGGCGAAAAATGCTTGCAAACATGACCGAACACTGCCGCGCGCTCCAAAGCGCTCGAGTAGTGGGGTAGGCGGCCGACTCGGGGAAGCGCGCAGCGCGCTGAGATTACTATAGATACGCGCTTCCCCGCGTCGGCCGCTTACCCCCACTACTCGACCGCTGTGGAGCATGCTGCAGTTTTCCGTCATGTTTGCAAGCATTTTTCGCCTATTTCGCAACATTTTAACGCAAAATCAGAATACACGTTTTGTAGCACAATACTTCTACTTTCGAAAAACATTTAAAAAATTAAAATCGGACCACCTCCGACGCATCAAGGCTCGCCGAACCATATTGCATAAAAAAAATTCAAACCGAAATTTTGCAAAAACTAATCATCGGACAACGCCTGGGTTGTGCACACTCAAAGTACCCATCAATCGCTACTTTGTCGCCAAAAGCCTCTGCTACAACTTTGAAAATGGCGGAGTTATGAATTTTTGAAAAAACGCGGATTTTTCCGGTTTTTCAGAGTTTCCTCCGTTAATATTCATCCAATCAAGCCCATTTAGGGTTCATTTTTTTCGTCTTTTCATTCTCTACAATTCTTCTGTTGAAAGCATCAAGATTTCTCCATCGGTTCAGTTTTTAGAAGCGAGAAGCGAAAAACAACACGATTTTTTGAGGTTTTGTGTTTATAACAAATTAAGAAATGATATTTGCGAGTAGGAAACACATCACAATACATCTACGGACTGTTCCACGTGACCTGGGACCCTCGGCTTCCTGCTACTATTTTTGTCACGCAAAAATCTCTATTGCCTGGTCTAAAAAGCTATTAGCTATAGCCATAATTATGATTATTTTCAGCTTTGAAAATAATGAAAATAATAAAAATGATTTAAGGGCATCTTTGCAGGAGAATTAGTTGAAGCTATTCTGTTGCTCTCAAACAATGTTATAAGCGTATTTGGACTTAATTTTGTTTTTATTAGAATGAATTTTATTTCGTATTATACACTGTGTCTTCTGGGAGCTTTTGTTATTATTAGAGATAGAGTGTCGGTTAAATGGCCAAAGTATCGGCACAATTTGTATGTTCTCTAATGAGAAAGCAGTTTATTACTTACTGATTTCAGAGATACTTTTAAATAAACAAAGAAATTACATTTTATAAATATGTATTCATAAATTTTTTATTTGTGGTCCGATCAATAGCTCTTTTTGATATCTTCTAGTCGGTTTTTTTTTTTACATTTAGATTGTCAGTTTAAATATTTTTGCCAACAAATTTTGTGGACACAAATAACTGTTTTTCTTAAGAGTTCAAGCATTTGTTGGTGAGTAATTTGATATGCACAAGCCATATGCTTACTACAATCAGAATACTCGAATAGAAATTTAATTTATTAAATTTGTTTCTTTTTTTCCTGGTAGTCTATTGTTTTCACAGCAAATTTAATATTGCGCGGTTGTATTATTCTTTGTCAAATTTGTTATTATTTATATGTAATATTACGTAAAGTACTGTACTTTGTCAACCAAATAACGTATTTTATTGTTAAATTATAAACAATTATTTTCCTTTCTTAAGAGTTTAACTTTAAAGTCTGAAATTTATGAGGGTAAATGAAAAAATTATATTTATTATTATCAGCTGATAGATTGACAACAAACTTGAAAAGCCCTAGTTGAAAAAAATAATGATAAACAATAAAAAAAATACATGATCACCAGGTGACCAGGGAATATTTTTACACTTAAATTTTTACATCAATTATATTAACTATAACATAACATACATTTTTAATATTGATGGCACTGCATAGCCTCTTACTATTATGCAGTAGCACTAATATTAAAAATGTGTCTTCTCAACAGAGAACTTATGGAGATGGTCCCGTACACAATTCAGGAGCTTGAGCAAGCTTTTAAATTACTCAACAAATTATGATTATATTTTTATATTGTTATTTTTGACCTAGGTACCTCTGTACAGAGAAGAAAATAAATGATTTTGATTTTTTGTTTTCATATTCAAGTATGCTCAGGTGATCATGTATCCCTCTTTTCCCCCGATAGATCAAAATTTCAACAATCAAGAAAAAGTAGGAAAGTAAAATATATATTGTTTCTAGTTCAATGCATGAGCTAAAATTAATCAAACTAGTATTACCTACAAAAACAATGGACTGCTTTCATTAACATCATACTTATTCCCAGATCAAAAACAATTTCATGGTTTCCTGTGCTGAATTAGATATATCCCTTTCAGCATGACTTGGCTGGTGTTATTTTGACATTCACAAGTGTCACATTTATCACTGCTGACGTAGTGATGCTGAGTAGAATGTGAATGTTTGTTCGATGATTATATGCTAGAAAATAATATAATTTATACACGTCATGTACATATATTTAAACCACATAAAATTAATAACGACCTGTAAAGTGTGTATAAGCTTTCTGCCAACATCTCAGTTCGCAAATATTATTCAATAAAAAGCAAATGTCATAATTGCAACTACATACTCGTACACATTACAACCTCTTGTTCTACAAACTTCCTTCATATACATTAAAAATGATAAAGTTCCGATAAAGTTATAAATGTACATACACGTACAGACTACATTGTTTTATTTAAGAATTCATAATGCAATCTTAGAAAACTGGTTTTTTAATGAATTCAATATTGTTAATCATCACTATTCACTAACCAGTTTAACCAGTTGTTATATGAGATTTCTAGTGTATAATTTCTGATTAATTTCTTAATACTTAAAATAACATGGAGAGAAGAATATTTAAAATTGTATTTGAATAAATATGTTAAAAATAAATAAATATATAGATGTATAAGGATGTCTTAAATTTTATTTGAATAAATGTCAAAAATAAATAAATATATAGATGTCTAAGCATGATCATGTATTCCGCATACAAATTTAAGTTTTTAGCACTGGTTATAAATCACCCTGTTTTAATCTAAGCAGTCAAAATTCTATTAAATTTGCATTTTAAAAAAGGCAACTTTTATTTTTTAGTAGGTACATACTAATAAATTATAATTAATTAATTTATTAAGCATGGAAAAAATCAAAGTCCATGACAAATACAAACACATGCTTATATTGCAGAAGTTTTTTCTCAATAACTATAATCTAAAATAGCTAAATACAATATTTTTTACAGTTTATTTTTAGTTTTTATTAAAATCAAGGTACCACTGAAATAAAATTCCAAAAGCCAACATTATATTTGTGAGAAATATTCAGTATTTTCTTTTTCATAGAATTGTTGAGACATAATTTTACTAAAGCAAGTATGTTTAATTTTAAAATAATAATGCTTTAGTACAGCGAGATTAAAAATGACAGACCTGTCCGCTCGCATGAAACAGAGTTTTATTAAAAATGTGCCGTATATGCTCTCATATATAACCCTATTTCATAAGAGCGGACAGGTCAATCATTTTTGATCTCACTGTACTATAAACATAAGCTTAACTGCAAACAGTTTCCTAAATAGTTAATGCACATTTGAACAACATGACCTACTAAGCAACGTCATTATTATGATTAATGATTTTTTAGAACTTTTTAGTGGTAATAGTCTTACATTTTTTGGCAAAGGGTTTTAAACTCAACTTGAGATAGCTCCTTCACCTCGTAACCACAATCACATACTTATTATTCACAACTTTTATCAATCCTAAAACTATATTTTAAAAACAATAACTCATACTAACTTGTATCTGCCAGCACTCTTAACAAGATGGTATGTATCTACACCATCAGCAGTAGTCGTGATATCATCACCATGGCAGCAGAAATCACAGTTGTACTTGTCGAGAGTCTCCAAGGTGGTGACGTAAGGAGCCCCTTCGACAACTTCGTCAACCCACTTGATTCCCTTGACCATCTTGTACCGTTCTTCTTGCGTAAAGACCGGTGGCCCCTTGTGCTTTGTAATCTCATCATCGTTATGGATTCCTACAACCAGCCAGTCCCCGAGGGCTTTGGCCTGTCGTAATGAGTTTGCATGGCCGAAGTGTACCATATCGTAACTAGCAAGGCAACAATTTTAAATTAGTTAGAGCTTGGAGGGGGGTAATTTGGAGAAAAAATTAATATTTACCATCCATCGCACCAAACGCGGACTTCTTTCTTCTGCCCATTCGTTAGTTTAGTGTCAGGCATTTTACTGTGGTTTATTTTATCACTTGGAAAATCGTACTAAATTGTTAATTTATGCTATATGGTTAAAAGCCGGCACTTGACAATTATTTTAGTCCGTATGTAATAGTAGGGGGGCTCAACTAAACAAGGTCTGAAGTAAACACCTCGAAGAGACCGCGTTCAACTGGGAGATTTGACGTACCGTGTGTCATTTAAATAAACAACGTTCACTCCCACCCCTCCGCTCCGTTCAAAACTGATAAGAATTATAGCGTGCGTACACCGAACAGCCGATTTATTTTTTAAATATTTTGGCCGATTTTGCTGAATGAATCCCGTATTGAACGTAGTCGGGCGATAAACGACCGTGCCCAACTATCAAATTGGCCGGTCAGTCAATGCGCGTGCGTGGTACACATTTGAAAGCTACCAGAAATATTCCATTCAACCACGTAGTAAATTGCACGTTTCGGCGAACATGAGTAACGGAAATTTACGATGAATACAAACGCATAAATAGTAATTATTGCAATGAATGGTGATGTAACTTTGAATTTAAAATTAAAATTTTTGGTTTAATCGTATAATGTGAGTCGCCATCTCTCGTTCGGTTTGGGAAACGCTGTTACCAGAGAAACTCTTCTGAATTTACGAATGAATTTTGTAATTTGCTACAGAATAAACATCATTATTTTGTATTTAAATTAAAAATGTCTTAGAGAGTAGTTCTTTAAAATGCAAATTTATGGTCAAATATCAAATTGGAATGTCTTATTTCAAATCGCCAATACCGTTGCAGTTAGAGATGTATAATTTTGGAATCTGGGGTTTACAAGCTATCAACTTGAAAAACGAACATTTTGGTCCATTACACATAAAGTTAGGACACACAGTATAGATAAATTTGCAAATAAATAAAAGCTATTTCACTTCAAATTTTGTCCCTTCATTAGCATTATGAATTTCTTTCGGGTTCGGCTTCGGCCCAAAAAATCACCTTCGGTCGGACACTAGAGATCACCTCAACCAGTTTCCAGAATGAATGCGCATATCTTAACCTAAGGGAAGCGTTGAACAAATTTAACAACTGTATCACGGCTTTTCTCGGTAGTTGCTTCAGCAGGGCTCCTGATATCAGATCAAATCCGGGTGCCTTTTTCGAAATGAAGTTGGTTTTGATTTCGGTCATTAGTTCTTTAGGTGAAATATCTGGTATAGGCTTTGACTCTAGTGCTGTCCACGTGATAGAATCGGGAAGTTCAGGAGTATGATTTTCATTTGGTGTAAATACTTTTCCAAGTGATCGGCAAAGAGATCAGCATTTCCTTGTTACTTCTGGCTCAAGATCGGTCTTCCTTTCTTATCAGGGAATTGCGGTCGCTTTATGTTTTTGGTGGTTTTCCATAGAGAGTACTCCGTAACACAGTCATTGCTTAGCGATTGCGAATTTTTATCATTTTTGCTATCAATGTGTCTATTCTTGATTTGGTGAGTTAATCTTTTTTCTTGAATAACTTTGCTATTACGATAAATAGAAATTCGAAATTTAGTATTCTTACATAATAGCATAGGTACTCTGAAGCAATTTTTGTTAACCGACTCATATAGTTGCCGAGATCCCCATGTACAGTTGCGGCCATTGAAAAGTAGTACACGGGGTTTTGAGACATACTCTCAAAATTGAAAAAATTGCATGGTGTAATTTTTTATTTTAGCACGGTCGTTATTGTTAGTGTCATTGAAAACAGTGGCGGACACTGTCAGTAGATTTTAAAAATGCCGCAGCTGTCGAATTTACAAAAATCTATTATAATTACTAAGTTAAGGGACAATGTTCCTATACGAGTTATCGCAAAAAATAAATGTGAACAAAACCACTGTGCTTAGAGCCAAAAGGAAATTTGAAGAAACTGAGACGATTGAAAGAAAAATAGCCACTGGAAGACGAAAAATTTCAAACGGTGAACAGGACGTGCCATTAGCCGATTTTCTTCGGGCCAATCCTTTTCGAACAGCGATTGCGGCTAGAATAATAACTAATTTCCCAGGATCTACTAGATCTGCGAGAAGAAGAATACGCGAGACAGAACTCCGCAACAGGTTGGCAGCTAATAAACCTTTCTTAAATGATAGGCACAAGTTGGCCAGGATTCATTTTGCTCAACAACATAATGCAAATGTGGATTTCTGGGAAAATGTAGTCTTTTCCGACGAAAACAGATTTCAATCATGTAGCAACGGTCGGGTACGCGTATACAGACCTGTTGGGCAATTATTTCAGGAAGAATTTGTGCGTAGGGTTAATCTTCAGGGACGATTTTCCGTTAACGTTTGGGGCTGGATAAGTGCCCAAGGGCTAGGCATCCGTGTGATTATTGAAGAAAGGCTAACTGCTCTCGTTTATAGAGATATCTTACAATGATGCATGTTGCCGTCGGTGATGCAAGTTTTTGGTGATAATTTTGTGTTTCAACAAGATAATTGCCCTATATATACTGCGAATATTATTCATGAATTTCTGAGAGAAAACGGGGACCAGACTTTAGCTTAGCCGGCTAGGAGCAGCGACCTCAATCCAATAGAGAACATTTGGGGTATGATGGCTCGTAGAATTAATGACCAGATATTACCACAAAATCGACAAGAATTAATTAATAGTATTGCTGAAGCATGTTAGAACAAGTTCAGCGCACAGTTTTATCAATGCCTAGAAGACTCCAAAAGGTAATAGATTGTGGTGGTGCTACAATAAAATATTAACCATAATATTAACTTGATCTTTACATTTTGTTCTCATAGCTTTTTTTAATGTTCAATAAAATTTGTGTTTTGTCTACAATTATTTGTTGTGACATTTAGAAAATGACAGTGATTGTCAATTTCAAGGGAAAATTTACATAGCCAAGATTTTTTCTGTGTCAAAGTGTACTACTTTTCAATGGCCGCAACTGTACATCATGTTCCGTGAGACACTGTATAGCGATGTAATTTATGTGTAACGCCTCGGAAGCAAAAAAAATTATAAAATAAATTCTTTTAGAAAATTGAGGATCATTAGAAAGGGCCACCACAACGCGCACGCGTGCTAACCAACCACCAAGCATTTTGATCTTGCATTAACAATGTTCCCCAGAGTTACCAATATTTTGCTATTTGCAATTGTTTTCTCGAAACTTTTCTTGCGTAAGATCATAAAATGTTTCCGCTATCAGTAAGACAATTAAAAGCAGAGGAAACCACTAAAAAATACTGGGTTAATATTTAGAAAGAGTTAATAACGTCATAAGTCAGCAAGAATTGAATTATTGATTGAATTATTTTGATCGACGTGTTTTATGAACTTTGTAACCGCACTGCTCATCTTTGATTATCCCAAATAAAACAACACGAAAATAAATTCAATCCACGTTATTTTTATTTATGCACTTATCAGTTATAACTTATCACCTAACAAAAACAGTACAAACAACACAAAAATACTATTCCCTACTTTTATCCTCTCAAAACGTTCAGTTGCTAGCCGTTTTTCATTCATTTCGTATATCATTTTTAATTTCATGTTTGAATAGTACGCTGTGTAGGTATAAGAACTGGAAAAAAGACGCAAATGGCATCATAAAACTTCTTCGACTAAACGTTAAAAGAAATATCTTAAAAGAAGGCTTCAAGGATTTCCTTCTGCCCTAGTCATCTACGGCGTCCTCAACGCCACCTGCTGTGATCCTAAACTTCACTTCCGCCTCCTCCATATCCGGACTATCGAACAATCTCGCTATCCTGTTAGAACCACTGGCCTTGCTCAACGATATCCTCGTGGTCGAAGCGTGAGCCAAGATATTTCCACCAATCGGTTTCGTAGCCAGCTGTGGATTTTGGAAGTCGGACGATATCTGATTAGTGATGAAAACTGCAATGTTGTACTCTTCGCTAATCTTTTGCAGACGCGACATCATCTGTGCCAGCTTATTCTGTCTGTCGAAAATTTCGCCGCGCCCGCTAAAATCGACGCGAAATAAGGCCATTATCGAGTCAACTATCAGCAGTTTGAAGACACCGGCATCTTCGTGGAGTTTGGCGCCGACCACGTTCAAAAGTTCAGACTGGTGCTCGGAATTGTACGCTCTAGCGTAAAGGATGTTGTCCATGACTGTGTTCTGGTCGAGGTTGAATCTATCTGCTATGCTGCGCAAGCGATTTGGTCGGCTGTAAGTTTGTGTTAAGGAAAGTAAAGGAATACTGGATTATACTATTTCTAATCCATAAAAGTTATGTTAGATATTTAGACCAGGCAATAGAGCAGAAAATGACTGACTGAGTTCGTGACAAAAATAGTATCAGGAAGCCGACGGTCCCAGGTCACGTGGAACAGTCCGTAGATGTATTATGAGGTGTTTTCGACTCGCAAATACCATCACTTAATTTGTTATAAGCAAAAAATCTCAAAAAATCGTGTTTTTCTTCGTTTTTCGCTTGTAATAGCTGAACCGAGAAAGCAATCTTGACGCTTTCAACAGACGAATTGTAGAGAATGAAAAGACGAACAAAATGAGCCATCACAATACATCTACGGACTGTTCCACGTGACCTGGGATCGTCGGCTTCCTGATACTATTTTTGTCGCGCGAAAATCTCTTTTGCCCGGTCTAATTCAATATTTTGGCTATTTTCAGATAAGAATGTTATATCATATTGAATTTCCTACCGAAAATTATCCTGAAACAAATTTGACGAAGGAAATACTATAGTACACACTACTTTTTAGTACTACTTCAGTACTACTTTTTACTTTATCATACGCAGTATGTAAAGTATTGTAATCGTGCCAATTTTTTTTTTTGAGATTTTAGCGGATATATGTCCTTTTGGGTCCCCTGAACATTTTTGACCAAGGTACAAAAAAATGTCTGTGTGTGTGTGTGTGGATGTGTGTGTGTGTGTGTGTGTGTGTGTGTGTGTGTGTGTGTGTGTGTGTGTGTGTGTGTGTGTGTGTGTGTGTGTGTGTGTGTGTGTGTGTGTGTGTGTGTGTGTGTGTGTGTGTGTGTGTGTGTGTGTGTGTGTGTGTGTGTGTGTGTGTGTGTGTGTGTGTGTGTGTGTGTGTGTGTGTGTGTGTGTGTGTGTGTGTGTGTGTGTGTGTGTGTGTGTACCCGTTTTTGTGGCGACGATTCAGGAGAAACTACTAAAGGGATTGGGACGAAACTTCATATTTAGAAGTTTCATAACCAAACTTAGAGCTGAAAAGCTTTCTGTTGAAAAGGGTCCAAAGGAACTGGTGGTTTACCCATAGCATTTTTCGAAGATTTTGAAAATGAGCCGCTATTTGTGTAATGTCGTCAAAATAGTTAAATAATAAACTAAAGGAGAGGAAATTTTCTATAATTTATGTATATGACATTTTTTGGTAGAATTTATAGTTTAGCTGCATGAGCAAATTCTATTTCATCGAGATCGGTCGTACTGCTTTAAAACTAGTAGCCAGGATGTCAGATTTTTTGATTCTAATGACAGTAGCAAGTGTCAAAGGCTAATGTTTTGAAAATACTACTGTCAATATAGGCTGCGTTCGGATATTGAACACCGTTACAGTTTTTACACCCAATAACACGTAAGTGTCATTTGGACGGTGTACCCGGTGTCAACGGAGTATAATATCCGAACGCAGCTTTAATCGAGATATCTGTCTAGTTCTACTAGTTTTATTTTAATGCAGACATAGCCGATCTCGATCAAATAGAATCTCATGCCGCTAAACTATTAATTGTATATATAGTATGATAAAGTCATGTGCCTGGCCACATCAGATTTTTTGTAATGTATTTGATAATTAAAATAGGTATTTGTACTAAAACAGTTGATGATAAAAACAGGATATGAGTAGGTAGATCTAGTATTAGTTAAACTTTTGCGTAACAGCTGTAACTCCTATAACTCCTTCATTATAGCTTAAAATAGCATTTTGTATGAGATAATTCAATTTTGAACACTAGCTAAAAATCACCCCAAATTACACTGTGTGACAAAATTTACAATCATGAATCGTTATCATTTATTTCGAAGGGTAAGATAACAAGTAGTATATTTGTCATGGGTAAGAGGGTTCCATCACGGCACATTTTTGAGTTAAAGGGGGTCAAAGCCTCAAAATGCGTGATTTTTGCAAACTTTGCGCATTTATTGCGACCTACCTAACCATGACCTAGCCCAATAATCTGGAGATTTCAAAAGGGTCTCAAAGTAGTCCTTGAAGGATGTACTTATTGTTTAATATCCTAGAGTTTATCTGTCAAGTGGCACTGACGACGTTTGTTTGGGGGTCGGAGACCAACTAAAAAAAATAATGTTTTCAAAGATTGGTCACTGCAATTCTGTTGTATACTTGGTGGTCACGACCTTAACCATACCCCCTACGTTTTGATTGCAAAACACGCAAACGTTCTGAGGCCTTTTCTCAGCAATTAGTTCACATAATCGTAAAAGAAATACACCAAATTAAAGATAAAAGATATATAATTTTGCGTCTAGTGGTAGATTTTTGATAGAAGTTTAGTAGAATATGACATAAAATTTACTGATTTTGCAATTTTTTTACGAAGAACTCAGGTTAAAATTGAAAAAAGTACCACATAATAGGTCTAAGTTACACCTTCCTCTATAAGTGCACAAAATTTCACGTAAAAATATCAATATCTTACATGCCTTTTTCACTCAAAACTTTACTTCTTCGAGTACATGAATAAGTTATATTTTATCACGTAGCGTGGATACAACAACAAGTAATACATATACATTACCACAGCAAGTAATACACCTTGGTGTATAATTTGATACAACTTAACTTAAGCTGACTATGGATGCTTATTTTATAGGACGTACCAGCAGTACTGATTCCTCTTAAGCGATATTTACCATTTTGAGCCGTTTATTCTAGAATATACAACCTGTCCCAGAAAATGTGCAACAAATGGAATGCTCTTTTATTACTTACAATGGGGTATTCCGGTGTTTTTGACATTGTCATTTTTTACAAAGTATGGGTGCTACTGTTTGCTACTTCACAAGTAAAATATC
Organism: Aphodius sticticus; assembly: GCA_963966075.1. Classification (NCBI taxonomy): domain Eukaryota; kingdom Metazoa; phylum Arthropoda; class Insecta; order Coleoptera; family Scarabaeidae; genus Aphodius; species Aphodius sticticus. Next base: position 39,778,068 of record OZ014506.1, read on the forward strand.
AAACATTGTTTTAAATTAAGAGAAATCGTTGTTTGAAGTTTGAATTAGGATTGGTCTTTGTGACGTCACAAAGACCGCTCAAAGTGAGCGACTTGACAACGTTGCTATATCTAGGGTGCACGTAGTAAATTTTTGTCTTCTGTTGTGTCAACGTTTAGAATCGCTCGTTTGTTGACACCTGCTTTGGTTATTGAGGTTATATCAAACACTTGTTCAAAATGTATAAACTCCAACGCCGACATTGTTCTGTGCCGGGCTATAACAGCAGTAGAATAGTAACTTCTGATAAGATTTTCTTTACATTGCCGACTAGCGAGATGAGAGATGTTTGGCTTCAAGTTTCAATGATCAAATCATCTCTCAAAAAAGGTACCTTTATTCGTTGTCAAACAACAGGGTCGCCAACCGTCAACTTGGCCGATCAGCTGTTCGAGAGCTGTCCGCTGTTGCCACCGCTACTAGGGATCGGTAATCATCGTGTATTTCCGAGGGTGGTCGGTGAATTCAAACGAAATGCACTTTTAATTGCAATTATCTTATAGAAAAACTAAATCAAAAAGCTCATAGCTTAACTATATGAATCCTCATAAATTGTACAATAGGTTAAACCGAATATCTGCTTAAATTTTGACATGACCGGAATACCCTATTGTTTAATTGGTGTACCGTTTACGAAGCAGTTATGAAACTATAAATTTAAGTACATTTACATTTAATCCAGTCAAATTGTGTTTTTACCAGGAAAGCAATATAAGCAATGCCAGCTGTGAGAGGACTTTTTCAAAAATGAAATTAATCAAAAATTATGTAAGATCAACATTTGTAAACTGTACAATACACAATATAATAGTTCTTTAGAATTACTGTATATTTTTAGTATTTTAAATTAAAATACCTAAATAAGGGGGCGGCGAAATTTTCCTCCGCCCCGGGGGGCTTACACCCACGCTACACCACTGGTGTATGCAACCCATGTCGGCTGTATTTGCAACGACCAATCTATGAACAGCAGCTTGTTTGTTGCCTGCCGACCCATCAACAAACTTTGTCAGCAAATCAAGGCCATTAGTGACCTAACTTTGACGATTACATGTAAAAAGTACACAGTATGTATGCGGTTCTGTTTGAGGTCTTTTTTTTCCCTGGACATTGGGTTCAGCCGCTATAAATTCGTAAACATTGCCAAAATCACGTGTCTTTCGCATTTTGACCTAATTATTTTTCGAAATATTTCAACGTCGTTTTCATGATCAGCAGGTCGAGTTTAGTCAAATATAGTTATTTTGATCGATGTTAGAAGCAATTTCTGCCAATTTGTCACGTAGTGTTATTAGAGAGAGTTTATGGGAGCACTGATCACCATAGCGGGCCAAATGCTCTGTTTTCTGCAATTATAAATAATTGCGAATATTTTTTGTAATTTACTCGGTTAGGTACCTATCTGAAAACTGGACATTTGACGTCCGGTCTGCACCTTGGACCGGACAATACATTCAGCCTGTCTGGCTTAAAACCGGACGGTGGCAACTCTACTCGGAACCCACAGTATCCAGAGGCGGATTTCCCATAAGGAACGTTAGGCACGTGCCTAGGGGCGTGCAAAGGAAGAGGGCGCAATCGCAAGTATTCCCGAGCATAAAAAAAACCGACTTAAGCAACGTGTGGCGGCGAAGCAAAGGAATAATTGCGACGAATAATAATTAATAAAATTTAAATGACTTTTTTACTGAGATTATACCTTGGTCCTTTCTTTTTATGCACACCAAATTTTATAAGAATTCAATTAAAATTTACAAAGTTATAGACCAGGCAATAGAGATTTTTTCGTGACAAAAAAAGTATTAGCAAGCCGACGGTCCCAGGTCACGTGGAACAGTCCGTAGATGTTTTGTGATGTGTTTTTGAACCGCAAATATAATTATTTAATTTGTTATAAACAAAAAACCTCAAAAAATCGAGCTTTTTTTCCTTTTTCGTTTGTAAAAACTGAACAGATGGAGCAATCTTGACGCTTGACAATTTATAGAGAATGAAAAGACGAAAAAAATAAACCCTACACGGTCTCGATCGCATTAAAATTAACGGAGGAAATACGGAAAAATTTGCGTTTCTTCAAAAATTCATAACTTCGCCATTTTCAAAGTGGTACCGCAGGTTTTTTGCTATAAAGTAGCGATTGAAGGGTACTTTTAGTGTGCACAACCCAGTCATTGTCCGATGATTAGTTTTTGCACAATTGCGATTGGAATTTTTTTATGCAATTTGGTTCGGCGAGCCTGTATGCGTCGGAGGTGGTCCGATTTTAACGTAGGTATTTCAAAAGTAGAAGTATTGTGCTACAAAACGTCTATTCTGATTTTGCGTTAAAATGTTGCGAAATAGGCGAAAAATGCTAGCAAACATGACCGAAAATTGCCTCGCGCTCCAAAGCGGTCGAGTAGTGGGGTAGGCGGCCGACTTGGGGAAGGGATTACTATAGATACGCGCTTCCCCGCGTCGGCCACCTACCCCCTCTACTCGACCGCTTTGCTGTGCGCAGCAGTTTTCGGTCATGTTTGCAAGCATTTTTCGCCTACTTCGCAATATTTTAATGGAAAATCAGAATAGACGTTTTGTATCACAATACTTCTTCTTTCGAAATACGTTAAAAAATTAAAATCGGACCACCTCCGAGGCATCCAGGGTCGCCGAACCATATTGCATACAAAAATTCAAATCGCAATTGTGCAAAAGCTAATCATCGGACAACGCCTGGGTTGTGCACACTTAAAGTACCCATCAATCGCTACCTTCTCGAGAAAAGCCTGCGCTACAACTTTCAAAATGGCGGAGTTGTGAATTTTTGAGAAAACGCAGATTTTACCGGTTTTCCCGAATTTTCTCCGTTAATTTTAATGCGATCGAGTCCGTGTAGGGTTTATTTTTTTCGTCTTTTCATTCTCTATAAATCGTCAAGCATCAAGATTGCTCCATCTGTTCAGTTTTTGCAAGCGAAAAACGACAAAAAGCACGATTTTTTGAGGTTTTTTGTTTATAACAAATCAAGTAATGATATTTGCGAGTCGAAAACAAATGACAATACATCTACGGACTGTTCCACGTGACCCCGGACCGTCGGCTTGCTGATACTATTTTTGTCGCAAAAAAATCTCTATTGCCTGGTCTATTAAAGAATTTTGTCCCCAAAAGGTCATCAGGGCGCTGACAAAAAGCGTATGCAAATAATAATGGCAAAAAAATGAACAAAAAGAAAAAAGTGGTGCTGAAATTAGCGGAAGCAAAACAAATCGAGAATATAGATTTTTGAAACAATTCGATAAACATGACACCTTCTTTTGTGAGAAATTTAAATTTGCATAATTTAAGGTCTTGGGAGGGGCGCTCGGACAAATAGTGCCTATGGGCGCCTCGGCCCTTAAATCCGCCACTGACAGTATCATCACCGATTGAAACTTTTTTAAAATGTTGTTCAATCACATTCTTTGTAGGTAATCGAAAGCATTCCGGCTGTCAGACCAAAGTATTAGTTTGAACATTAGTGGTATGTATACTATTATTATGCACAGTTGTATAAAACCAGTGCTAGGAATGCGGTACTATGTAGGTGACTGTATAGTAGAAGAAGTACACACATCAAATTATTATTGACACTGTTGAAATTGTGATTGAATTTATGTTTATAATTAAGATAAGTAAGTTTATTTAATTGAATTTCACAGTTGAACAGCGATTATACAGGGTTAGCCAAAATTACCGGAACACCTAAATAATTCTCCAACCGTAAGAAATTTCCAAAAATTGTTCAAACAAAAGTTTTTTGGCTATAAACAAGCTATCATTTAAATATATTTTCATATTTTTTTTAAATAGAACATCCTATATATTATTAAATTTTTTAATTCTAAGATTGATTCTAAGAATTTTTTATACAAATCATTTTTATAAAAATTAATTATTTTTTAATTACAAGCTATTAACCAAAAATAGTCAAAATTACCAGAACACCTAAATAATTCTCCAGCCGCAAAGAAATTCGAAAAAAATTTCGAATAAAAGTTTTTTAGGCTTAAACAACCTCTCGTTTAAATATAGTTTTAATATACAGTGTGTTCGCTTTAATATAGAAATTTGCAAACCATTCCATTTTCTAATAGAACACCCTGTTTCTTTTTTTAATTGTGTTCTTAGAATTAACCTAAAATTCTAAGAACATTTTATAAAAATAAGTTTGTTTGAAAATGCATTATTTTTGAGTTATGAGCAATTAAGCAAAACTACTGAACTTCAAATTAGGAATATTTTCCCACATACATACACATTTATTTTAATGCGACAGTTTGAACATTTAATTTAATTCTATTTCGTGATTTTTTTTTATTTTTCACCCGTTTGGTTAAAGTAAAAGTTCATGAGTATCGATTAATTGCTTATAACTGAAAATTAAAACAATTCCAACATAACATTCTTAGAATTAATCTTAGCATTAAAAAAAAGTTAAATATACAGGGTGTTGTTAGAAAAAGGAAAGGTTTGCAAATTACCATAATAAAATAAACACTCTGTATATTAAAAATATATTTGAACGAGAGGTTGTTTAAACCCAAAAAACTTTTATTTGAAACATTTTTTGTTGTTTTACATTTGGAGAATTATTAAGGTGTTCCGGTAATTTTGACTATTTTTGGTAATAGCACATAAATAAAAAATAATGCATTTTATAAAAATATGATTCCTATAAAAAATTCTTAGAATAAAAAAAATTATAAATATATAGGCTGTTCTATTTAAAAAAAAAAGATAGGTTCCTGTAATAAAATGAACACTCTGTATATTGAAAATATATTTAGACTATAGCTTGTTTAAAGCCAAAAAGAATTTGTTTGAGCAATTTTTTGATATTTGTTACGGTTGGAGAATTATTTAGGTGTTCCGGTAATTTTGGCTAACCCTGTATAATGGTGTACTTTCCCATTTATATTTTTGTCTATATATTATATTGACGAGACGACTTTGTAGATGCATATCACCGCACAGAAGACCATTGTAGTCTCTTCCGAAATATCGAGTCGCGTTTTGATTAAAGATATACACATACATCGATAAATGTATTTTTCAATTATAATTACCAACTCATTTCGATCACAATCTTTGATAAATATTTGTTTTAAAAAATAAAAATATGATAAATATTATTATTACGTATACTACTACGTATTTGCGCAGATACACAATGCACAATTATCAGAACAATGTCTCACAAAATATACGGGCTGAAACTGTTACAAAATATTTTTCACACAATTTTCACCACCTCAAAAGATTGCTGTGTCCAAAAATGTTAACGTCGTAAATAGTGTGGTATTCTTTTTAACAAAATACATACATACTTGCAAAACTTGCGCATTTTTGCAAAAATAAACCATTTCTAATAAAATACCAATATTCATTTTTTTCACAGACGAGCGACAAACGCTCTATACAAACAAATAGTCCGAGATTCCATAGCAACATTACTACGTCCATGTTTTTAATCGAAATACATTTTTTATAGCTAATTATGAATAGAAGAATATGTTTATGCAGGGTTGTGTATCAAAATCTGGCCGCAGGTATTTTTAATTAAAATTAAATTAATCAATTTTTCCAAATAATTGCCACTTGTTTTTAAGATAAATTAAAATTTATTTTAAAGAGAGATACGTAAAGAACTTAAAAAGTTTGGGTTGCTTTTGCTCACTTGGCCGCAACCTCTGACAGCCAGGTGTAAACAGGTATTAATTACTCTAATAAATTAATACGTTCATAGCGTATCTTTATAAATTATATATCAAATTAAAGCTATTTTTTTCTACGCGATGGAATTTTGTTGCCTATGTAAAAGAGTTCCCGCACTACACCGATCGATGGTAAAAAGAACCAGATCGGCGATCTGATTATAATGACCGATTTATCGATCAGATCTATTTATCGATCTTCAATTGTGATCAAAGATCACAAATCTGTCCCCCTCCTTATCAGTGATTCGTCTTCAGAAACGGGTGAATCTGTAGGTATGATAAAAAATGTTTTGTACACCACGGAAAAAAGTGATTTTCGGGCCTCGAGAAAGATCACTTTCTTGGCTTGGTACACAATATACTATTAGTAGTCATCATTGGTTGGCACCGGTGAACAAACTCTCGAATATAGGTTCGCACTCAAATTTTTAAATGAAAAAAGCCGTTTTTTATTGTTTTTATCCAAAAAGCAGTGAAGTTGAACGGAAACATTGCACACGCACGACAAATACACGTATTTTTTAAGATGGTGGATAAACCATGACCATCTTTTAACTTTTTTATGGGCACCGTGTTTTATTTCGACTATATTGAAGTATTGTTCTTGCTACTGACTCACGTAATAAACCACAACTGTTTGGCTGTAGATTGTAACGAAATTCTCTATTTTGTTTACTGTACATTTACTGTGGTGAGGGGTATATTGAGTTTGGCACAAATGTCCGTCTGTCTGTATACACGATAACTGGCGTAAGTTTGAAGTTATTTATCTGAAATTTGGTATACAAGGTTATCTATCGTGAATAGGCAAAATCGGTTCCCTTTTGTTTTTTTTTAATATTTTACGGTGGGTGGTATTTTAACTTCAGCACGGCTGAAGATAATTTTCTTACTAGTTTGTTTTTCTAGTTTGTTTTTGCAGTGGTATGGACCGACAATTAACATATTATTTTCGTTGCACCAAAATTATGACAATTTGCTTCCACTTGGCTGACGGTCAGGTCTATTCGCTTTTCACGTCAAAACTACAATTTTCAAATAAAATAAAATTATCTTGCAGTTAACCGATTTTGTCCATTCGCGAATTTGGCCTTTTTTTAAAGAGATCAATTGGTCTAAAATTACGGCAGTTATCGTGTACACAGGCAGACGGAGAGACAGACCGGCATAGCTAAATCGATTCAATTTTCAATGCTGATCAAAAATATATACACGTCTATACGCTTCCTTAAGGGTGTTACAAATGTTGTGACAAAGTGAATTTAACCTACCACAGTAAATGTGGAGGGCATAAAAATATAGACAAAACTAGTAAGAAAATATCTTCAGCTGTGCTGAAGTTAAAATGCCCCCCACCGTAAAATATTTAAAAAAAGTGGACCGGTTTTGCCCATTCACGAACTTTTCCTTACTTTTTAAGAGATAAGCTTGTATGTATACCAAATTTCAGATCAATTACTTTAAAATTACGGCAGTTATCGTATACACAGACGAACAGATGCACAGACGGACAGACGGACAGACAGACGGACATAGCTAAAACGATTCAGTTTTCAATGCTGATCAAATAATGATAATATATTCTTTATTGCAAAAAATAAAAATTACACAGGTTTATATAACACATATTGATTTAAAATACAACCATTACTCTGCATACGATATAGAATTAAAAATGTTTAGAAATTTTCCTAAATTTTAGTAATTAGTAGAGATTCTCAGGTTGAAGGTTTCCATTAATAAGCGTTTGTTTTAAGCATCTAGAAACACTCTGCTTGCTTTTAAAACCAACATTGTTTAGTACATTGTTTGTTATATGGGCAGCAAGATAGCTGAAGGATTTTCTGAACAATGCCGTTCTATGTTGCGGGATAGAAACATGTCGAAGGTTTCTTCCGTGAGCCCCTTCTCGAAGCTGAATGTTTGTTAACGTGATCCTTAAAGAATAGGTTGGAGTCCACAATTACACCGAGATTTCTTGCTCTCTACTAACGGCAACGCGGTGCCATTTAGACTGACGTTGGGCACCGAATCACAAACGCGCATCGCACTATCCGGTCTCCCGACTAAGACAACTTGGCACTTGACTGGGTTTAATTGAAGTGAGTTGCTGCTTGCCCAATTGAAAATTCGGGTCAGATCTTCATTTATGGTTGTTATCCCTTCTTCGATATATCATCGTAAATTGATGTGTAGATCTGCAGATCATCCGCGTACATATGGCAGGTGCAATTTGAAAGTTTCCCCGGAAGATCAGACGTGACGACATTGAACAGAAGGGGACGGAGCACTGATCCCTGTGGAACACCAGAACTCACATTTACTAATCTCGAGCAACCGACACCGTCGACATTTGTTCTAAAAGTTCGACCAAGAGAGGTAGTGTCTAAACCAGTTCAGCATCTCATCTGGAATTCCGTAATACTCCAGCTTTGCCAGGATGCACTCAATGTTTACGCTGTCAAAAGCCTATGACATATCCAAGAAGACGAGTGCGGTAGTGGAGTGACTGCGATGCAAAGTCACAATGTCATACAATCAGGGATGTTAAATTACGGTAATTAATTTTTTTCGTAAATTACCGTTGAAATTAAAATTCTTAATTTCAAATATTAAATTACCACGTAATTAAAAATTAAAAATGGTAAATTACGTTGGCATAAATTACCGGGTAATTAAAAATTCAAAATGGTAAATTACGCTGGTTTAAGTTACCGTTAATTAAAAATTCAAAATGGTAAATACGCCTGTTTAAATTACCGGGTAATTAAATATTCAAAATGGTAAATTACGCTGGCTTAAATTACCGGGTAATTAAAAATTCAAAATGGTAAATTACGCCTGTTTAAATTACCGGGTAATTAAAAGTTCAAAATGTTAAATTACGCTGATTTAAATTACCGGGTTCAAAATGTTAAATTAAACAGATCACTGTAAGTTATGATTACAACTAATGTTAATAAAAATGTTTGGTAAAACCTTAAATCATTATTTTGTGGATAACTAGCTATCTCTGATCTTTTGCCTGATTTGATAGTATTAAAACCAAAGCAAAGACTACATAGAAATACTATTTATAGCACTACTACAAAACCAGGAAAATCAAACAGAATAATAATAGTAGGAAAAAAAAACAATTTGATTCTGTCCACATTCACAAAATAACTCTCCGGTTCGCAGAGGATTTTTTGTCATTTGACATTTTTCTAACACTGGCATATTTAGTAAAAAGTGAATTCTGATAATAAATGGCTTCTGATTTCAGAGCTGCATTACCGGATTTGTTGGATTGGTCGCCATTTGCGAAGGGGCTTTCTACTTCTCTATTCATTAAATACAAAATATTAGTTCTGTATTTTCTCAAGTAATGTCGGATGATTTGGAATAGTAAAAATATAACGTTTACGGGCAATGTGACTGTCATTGAATGTGTTAACTTTACCCATAGACCAATTTCCGTTGGCTAAATGACACCTTGAATAACATTGCACACACGAGTCCGACCATGCACCACGCGGATTGTTAGGTACTTCTCAGGCAAACGCAAACAACAGTGCACTTGTCGACTGCTTAGGAGGGGTGGGGTGCATTCATGCGTCTACTGATGGAAGGTCTTTGAAATTAATTTATAAATTCCGGTAATATACCAACGGTAATTAAAATTGACGGTAAATTACCATCGGTAATTTAAATTGACGGTAAATTACCATCGGTAATTTACGCTGTAAATTACGGTAATTAAAAATCGGCAAATTACCATTATTTACGGTAATTAATTCGGCAATTTACGCGGTAAATTACGCTTTTACATTCCTGCATACAATACTTGTAGTAAAGCAGCATTGGTGCCGTGACCCCCGCGGAAACCGGACTGGATTGGCGGCAATATGTTCTGGTCCTCGAGATATTCTATCATTTGGCCATGTAAAATGGATTCAGGAATCTTTGATGCAGTACACAAAAGACTTATAGGTCGATAGTCAGCATAGGTCACAGGATTGGGATCAGTCTCACTACTGCTTCTCTCCAGGATATTGGAAAGTAGCCTTGCTCGAAGGAGTAATTGATGACGTGGGTCAGCGGCTCTGAACAAAAAGAAGCGGAAAACTGAAGCATTTTTGATGAAATACCATAGGCACCACAAGACAACGATTTTTGTTTAAAAATAAGTTCTTTAACGCTGTCCACTTCTACCGGGTTGTATGAAAACAACCCCCCTCGCGGGTGTGCAGCGCCGCGAAAAGTGTCCACATAGTCCGAGTTACAAGGTAATCCCGGTATACTGGTAATAAAATATTCACTGAAAGCATCACACAAGTCTATCCGCACGCGATTATTTTGGTTATCACCACCCACACCCTACGATCTAAGATGTTGCAACAGTAATTTCTCTTGAATTACAGCATTGTTGAAGTAATTTCTCAGATCGCAAAAATATTTTCGGTGATTTGGAGATTTACTGCGCTTATATCTCCGCCAAGCGTCGTTTTTGAGGTTCCTCATTTGCCTGAGTGTGTCAGTAAACCATGGTTGGCTGCGCCAACGACGCAGTTGAATCACTCGTTTTGGCGCATGTATGGCGAATAGTTCGAGTAATGCCCCATTGAAGACCTGCAACTTGTCATCTAGATCTGAGAGCTGATACATGACATCCCATGGGATCAATAACGCATCTTGGAGGAAAGCATAACAATCAAAGTCTCTGAAATAGCAAAGTTCCACAGATGCCCGATCAGCAGAGCGAGTGCTCAGAGGCACGCTGCAAGCGACTGCATGATGATCGGAAAAATCACATTCAATCACGTCCCCATCTACGTTCAGAAAATTGTTGCTGATAAGAATTAGATCAATTAAAGGCTCAGTGTTAGCAGTAATCCGGGTCGGGTCTGATATCACCTTGTAATAAGTTGATATTGGCGGCAAACGGAAATGGCCATATTCTCAACAGTAGTTTGGGGTGGCGCTGCGGTCGTTACGAGGGGTTCGACCAAGGGTTTAAGCGAACGATGCGTCCTTCTTATTTTAGCCATCATGGGGTAAAGACGTGTTTTCTTAAGAGCAGGGGCTCTATAAGATAACTGTGGTGTCTCGTGTTTCTTGTGCTCAACCGAAATAATAAGGTATTTATTTGTTGTCTGTACTTGCTGATTTGTCCATCTCTGCCAAAAGAATATTATATCATTGTTTTAGCATTAGCATTCAATTTTCATGTAAGCAGTTCTGCATTGTTGTATATATTTTTGTTAATGGATTCTATTGTGGTTTTCTTCGGCATATTCATTTTAGAATAATATAAACCTCTCCCTTTTACAGTAAAGTATTTAGCCTTCCATATAGTGATTAATAATTAGTGAGTTCAAACTTCTCTGACCAAGTCTCAGAGAAAGAACTCAGCATTTGAAGCCTCCGTAAGAGAGAGATAACTAATTCACGCTATCGTAAGATTAATTAAGATTGCGTTGTTAAGTCAGTTAGCGTCGCCAAGCGTCGCTTGGGGCGAGTTACCACCTTCAACATGTGGGGTTAAGGTTAGGTAGTTGAGCAAAGTCCTAACAGGGGCCCCCTTCAGTTTAGAGTTGATTAAAGTATAATAATAGATATTGAGAGGGGTGTCCGCCCCATCACAACCTGAGTCAGCGAGTCATCGTCCAGTCTTGCTTTTAATGCTTGTCTCGAAGTCGAGGGAGACAACATGTCGATATTAAAGTCACCCATAACTAGGATATTCTGAGTTTGCATGTAAACATCATTGAAGGTAGCCTCCAGCTGTTGTAGTGAAACTAAACCTGCCGATGGCGGACGTTAAATGACACCTACCGCTACTGTGATTTTTTTTTAATTTGTATCTGTACCCTTAATTGACGCTCCACTCCTCTCCTCCACCTGTGCCAGCTAGATCTTTCCGTATAAGTCTGTATCCTGGAAGAGCAATATCTTCGCTCAAAATCGTGTTACTCAGCCAAGTTTCCGTAACAGCAAAAATTCCGCAGTTATGTAGAGCAATGAATTCTTTGACAAAAACGAATTTGCTGACAATAGATCTAACATTTAAGTGCATAAACAATGTGTTGGTCACTGTGCGATTTGCAGTATCAGCAAGGTTATTCAGTGTCGATTGTTGCCGTCCGTCCAATGCACTCTTTTCGTACTTCTTACTTATAAAAAATGTCCATCGTAATTGATTCTTTGTCGCCCTAGTTCCTTTTTTTTCGTAATTGGGACAGGCCGTTGACCACGCCGCATGACCAATGTCTCATATGTCGTGATTTAGCGTTTCTTTGGCATATTTACAGTTGACACAACATAGAATCCTAGATTTACAGTCGCTGACTGTGTGACTGCCATAACACCGTGGGCAAATAGGATCTTTCTTACAATTTTCTGCTGTGATAAAATCCACAACATTTCAAGCATCGCAGAACATCCCCTATCTCAAACACTCTACAAGCATCCCAATAAATTGTAACAGAGCCGTGTGCGATAATTTCTCTAAATGTCTTACCATCAACCTCGGCAATAATGGTGTATCCCTTCGATGTCTTACAACGCTCAGCACATTGATCCCAGCATTCGCATCAATAATGCTATTCTGCGATTTTAAATACGTGACTATTTCTTCTTTGTTCAACTTTTCGGATAATCCAATAATTTTCACTTTTGGTAATTTTCTTTTCGGGATGCTTACTTCAAAGTCAGATCCTAGCTTCTCCTGCATTTTGATCTTTAAATTTGAGGTTTCCCTCTTGTTTTTACAACTTAGAACTACGCCTCCCTTGGATGTTTTTCTGACACCAGCTATTGCGGTTGTCACGGGTTTGATGTTCTCCTTCAGGACCCTCGATGTTTCCTCACTACTCATTTGATCATTCTTGGGCTTAATGTACAGGACATCTTGACCCCCTGTAGTTGTTTTCAGTTTGTTAGCGTATGTTAGGCCGCACTGCGGTGATACTTTATGTACCTCATTATTATGAATCACTATGAATCACCTCATTATTGCCCTTTGCAACTGCAAACCTCATATCATTCCATAGTCGCACGCAGGCCCTCTAATGACTTGTCATGTTCCTCAACTCTGCTGCCGTTCTTCTCGGCAGCCTTTTTAAGCTCCCAAATCTGATCCAAGAGCTGGGCCAGCATGAATTTGGGACTCAGCTCCACGTTTTCCTTAAAGCGATTGCAGAACCAGTCTACATCTTCTCGACCGGAAATAAGATCAAACTCCTTGTCGTCCAATTTTGAACATGCTAAATGCACAGAAACATCACATAACGAACACTTAATTATAGATGATTCTTGGCGTTTGAATTTCGTGTTGCAAGAACCGCACTTTGTAATATCGGTCATTACATCGGCAGCAAACTAAAATGCATCCGTACTGAATGACTACTAATGTACTTATACATGTATATAAGTCTATATCTGCCACGCATCCTTAAGGGTGTTACAAATGTTGTGGCAAACTCAATATACCCTCACCACAGTAAATGTGGGGGTATAATAAGACACACTCAATGTATTCAGATCGGTCAAACTGACGTTGGAAATGTTCTTCTTCATTTACACATGACAGTCGCCTATAAAAAATGAAAAGGTTGGGTTTCAAGTCATGTGTCATACTCAAACAACATTGATTCCATCTCAGATTCGATCTTTGCGAAAACAAGCATAAAAATAGTAGCATTTGTCTAAAATTGCAAACGCATGAAAAATTGAAAATGAAGAAAAGGACGCAATTAGATAACTCGTGTAAGTGCAATGTTTTTGTTACAAACGTCCAATTCCACTGTTTTTGAGTAATAATTATAAAAAACTATATTTTAAAATTTCACCCTGTATACGACGCCATAAAATCTCTACTGTTCTTTGACCAAACCCAAACAAATGCCATTGTCCAATGATTTTTATACACCTTTCATTTCACTCAAATTGGCCCGACATTATCAAAAATACTGTATGGCCCTACAAAAAGTAATATAACTTTGTATGGAAACGTTTTGTTATTGCGAATATAGTATGTTTTCAATCTTCGCAATATATGCTATTAGCTTTTTTAAAGAAATAATTGAATTGTGTAAATATTATTGGACAAACGAGTAATTCAAATTTTGATGATGTCCCATAACGATTGAGACAAACTGAATATAGACATAGGGCTCAATAGCTCAGTTGGTGCTAGCGACACAAAGGTCCCTGGTTCAAATCGAGGTTGTGGCTGTAATTTTAAATTTATTTAAAATTTACATCCCGCCTGCATATAATCTTTACACATCGATTAAACTGAAAGGAGTTGTAGGGGACACCTAAACGAAAATTTGTTGTCAATAAAATCATGTCCGGAAAAGCCGTTAAGGCACTAGACTGAATTAACAAAAATAGTGCGTGTATGTACGCCAGTTCTTAAGTGAACATTATCTATCATAAGGGATGGATTGGTCTGGGCGCCCTGTTCATTAGCTCGATCAATCCCCTGTACTACATCCTCTTAAGGTTGGGCAAACATTTGAGTAGTAACCAAATATACTTCATAATTTTGTTATAAGATTTATACAAGTTTTACAAAAATACAAAATACAACTAAAAAACACCGATATTCACAGAATTCGTCAAGTACACTTGACAGAATTGAGCCAGGTATTTTTTTATTATTAGCAATGGTACAAAGTTCACTCTAAAGTATATTTTTAATGCACAAACTTGAACATGCATATGTAATAGCCGATTGAAAATTATAAAGTGCATTTCCGATTAAAGGTAGGCGCCAGTGGCGGCTTGTGCATTGGTTACTGATATTTTCTAGAAACTGAATGTTATGCTGAGTAAGAAGTTCCACATGGACTTATTGGTTTTCTCAATGGCGCAAGAAGTTACAGCCGTTCAAAATATCGATTTGTTAATATTTCAAACGGCTGTAAGTTTTTAATGAATTGAAAAACTTAAGTCCATATGAAACTCTACTCAGTATGAACATTTACTAAAAAGCTCTACGGGAAAAAAAGTGGGACACCGTGTATAGCAGTGGCGGCTCGTGCATTGGTTTGCAGGTTTGCGCAACGCCCAAAAATAAATAAAATAAAATATCGAGCATTTTCGAGAATTATCGAGAATTCCAAGCGCAAGTCGGCTATACGGCCTAGGGCCGCAGCAAGGCCGCAACCGTCTGCTACCGCTACACTGGGTATCAACGCATTCTAGCCCGCGAGCGAGCGCATTTCGCCGCGTCGATTGGTTCGTTTACTCTGAAATAGTTGCAAGTATCCAGTACATCAGAACTACTGGACCACGCCCCCAGTGGAGTCTAGAACGGCCTAGGGCAGCAGCAAGGCCGCAACCGTCTGCTAGCGCTACACTGCGTATCGACGCCTGCATTCTAGCCCGCGAGCGAGCTAATTTCGCCGCGTCGATTGGTTCGTTTACTCTGAAATATTTGCAAGTATCCAGTACATCAGAACTACCGTACCACGCCCCCAGTGGAGTCTAGAAGCGAAGCGACGTCATGCTTACGCGACTGGCGACGTGCATTATTGCATTGCAGGTTGTAGACAGTTGACATTCGTATGCTGTGGAGATTGGTTGCCCGTGAAGTGCTAATTACACAAAATTAAAAAAAGCAATGAATTCAGTGCAGAGTTTATTAGCTCAACCATTTAGCAGTTTAAATTGCATCGATAAGAGCGAAAAAAAAGGCTTGGGAGGCCTACCCCTAATTTAGTGATAAAACAATACGTGTCGACCAAATCTCGGTTATTTACAAGGACATTTAATGCTGATGTTTACAGTAAAAATGAGTAGATTTGTGGGTGTCACGTCAAAAATGCTTTTTTGTTTTCCTTATCTATTGTTCGAAGCCGATGACCGGTGGACAAAAACAGGTATTATACCCAGCCAGCACAATGGGACGTTTAACATCGCAAGGACGTTGCATTATGAACGTTAAATATGTGATGTCTATGTAATGTCGTATACAGGTTCAATGTAGACCAAATAGTTCATTTTGGTCCCATTAATGTTATAAAAGTAACGTCGCAGTGTAAACATCTATGTAATGTTACATGGACATCTGATGCAACTATTTAACGTTACATTTTATCCTTTAGGTAATGTTTCATGTACGTTACAAATTCAACATAAATGAAATGTTCATTTCGGTCCCATTAATGTTATAAAAGTAACGTCGCAGTGTAAACATCTATGTAATGTTACATAGACATCTGATGCAACTATTTAACGTTACATTTTATCCCTTAGGTAATGTTTCATGTACATTACAAATTCAACATAAATGAAATGTTCATTTCGGTCCCATTAATGTTATAAAAGTAACGTCGCAGTGTAAACATCTATGTAATGTTTCATGGACATTTGATGCAACTATTTAACGTTACATTTTATCCCTTAGGTAATGTTTTATGTACGTTACAAGTTCAACTTATATGAAATGTTCATTTCGGTCCCATTAGTGTTATAAAAGTAACGTTGTAGTGTAAACATCTATGTAATGTTGCATATATATTTGATGCAACTATACAACAATACATTTTTATCAATTTGGTAATGTTTCAGGTACGTTACAAATTGAACATATATGAAATCTTAGTTTCGGTCCGTAATGTTATAAAAGTAACGTTACAGTGTCAATATCTATGCAATGTTGCATAGATATTTGATGCAACTATTTAACGTTGCATTTAATCAATTTGGTAATGTTTCATGTACGTTACAAATTCAACATATATGAAATATTCGTTGCGGTCCCATTAAAAGTAACGTTGCAGTGTCAGCATCCATGTACTGGTTGCATGAATGATCGATGTTAACGTTACTTATATCTCTTTGCTAATATACTTGAATAAAATACATGAATATAAGATTATGAACAGTTAATCGCATAGATGTGCACAATAAACATGAGTGCGATGTTCAACTTTCAAAGTCTATGGGATTTGCCAATAACGTCAAAATCTATCTCGCATGCTGTCCGATTATATTCCCGGATGCCCTCTGCTTTGTAAGCTGAATATACGCGGATCGGGCAGTAAACATTTTACTAAATTAACCTAACCGAATAGTTTTCCCGGCTTTATAAAATTATAATGGATCTATTACGTTGAAAATTAAACGTCTATGAGAAGTTCGGAACGAGGTGCTTTGCACTCGTTGGTGCCTATTCGTCGCGACTGGGCGGTGCCAAACCAAGTTTAAGGGTGGTGGTGGTAAACGAGTGTAGTTACGAGTTGCGACTTGAAATTCGAATCAGAAGACTTCGTCGATCTCTTTAGTGTAGATGTAGAACACAGTCGCCCATCAGTTACATCAACGGTTACATCAACTACGGTAATTATGTCCTGTGATAGTTATAGTGCTAGTGCTGCGAGTACGTCTAATCAGGTAAGTAATACCGTCATATAAGGAAGCATTGACTAATCGATATCGGATCAGATTGAACCCATTGGATAGATAGATATAATAATGGCCTGCGTTTTTTTCACACAATAAACTGCGTTGCGTCCGATGTGTATGGATAGTATATATATTGATCATATTGCGTCCACTTACTAGTATCGATATACGAATAAGTCGACGCTGTAATTCAGAGGCGGCTCGCTATATTGAGCCAAGGAGCCATGGCACTACCCGTAGTTTCAACCTCAGCAAGAATTTTGAACTAACTCTAAAAAACCTATTTTTTTCTTTTTAAATGTTAAACAATGCCTGCGTAAGTTTAATGAGTAGTGAAACATCGCAACGCATTTCTCTCCCCAACACAACGCGGTGAGCATTTGGAGCCAAACTCCAGTTGGCTCGATTGAGTGCGGCGTGCATTTAGTCACTCGTATTTCGCGTATAATATCGTCTAAATCCAACACAAAACACGTTGCGCTCCGCGCCATACACAATGAATGAAATTAGTTTGTTACAGAATAAGCCTTTTCTAACATGTACTATTGAGGAAAAGTGCAAATTAAACATAATGTAGGCCTTTACCTAATTTGTAATTTGTTAATTTTGTAATTAGTTATGGTGCGTTCTGATTGATGATAATGGTAGTGGTAACAGACGATATTATATAGTATTTCTGACCGATAGTGATAGTGACACATATTAGTTTTCATGTACACAAACATGAGTCACTAGCAATTTTCTATCGGCAATACTATTATAGCCTCTGCTACCATTACCAGGGCATAATAGCCTCTGCTACTATTACCGCCGTTAACTTTTGCAGGGCCTGGTTCAAAATTTTCGCGGGGCTAAAAACCACATTAAAATAATTTACACGAGTAAGATAAATATTATGAACAGATTATTGCGTTATGTAATTTACATATCATACAGGGTGTTACAATATGCGCTGTCGAATCGATACGTATGCACAGCAAAATGTGCGCCAGTATCACCAATAAGAATATAATGTTCAAGATATGCACTTGTTCTTTGATTTGAACAGATAATAACATTTGTTTCCTAATTTAAACAAATAAACAAATTAATCTAAACAATCTTTTAGAAAAGTCTTTGAGCACGGTTGAGAGATAAAGCGTATTGATCGATCCGTTTTTCTTCTGGTATAAGCAAATACATTTGTCATATTCTTTGATGTTGTCATCCTCACGATTTCACTTTTGAAAATTAAGAAAAATACATACAGTATGTCCACGGAAAAGGTGTTGAACAGGAAAAAAATAAAATAAATTTAATGATTGCAAATAAATAAAAATAGGCAGATTTTTTCGAAAATCAGAGACTACTTTTTACTTTTGAAGAACTTTTCCTAGTAACTTACGTCCATATCTTCTCAAATTAAACGCACTTTACTCTTTGTACCATTTAAAGTTTTTTCAATTTTCAGAGCACACATTTTTTACTGACTTCAATATTTTTCAATTTTCATGACATTTTGGGTTTATGGTTTTTGGACAATTCTGAACAATTATTAGTAAAAGTTTTCGATAAAAAAATCCCTAAACTGATTTCTTGGTTTTTGCCATTTATTTTGCCATCACAGGGCAATTTAAGCCCAAAATTGCAAAAGTACAACCAAAGTAATCCAAACCCAATAAGTTAAGAACAAAATGGAAACATTTTTAATTTTTGCTTTCCTATGACAATATTTTTTAGTGCATTTTTTATAAAGCGTAGTTTTAAAACATAAAGCGTATTTATTAGCAATATTATTTAGTAGGGCAAATTAAGCCTTTTCTCTTGCTAGAATTAATTTAGGGGAATTTACCCAGTAAATTAATTCTATAGCAAAAGACGCGGTTTTACCCTACTACTAATCCTTAAAATCCTTGCAATATGGATAATACAAATATTATTTAAGTTTTTTTGTTTGTTTTACAGAGCGTTAGACGAAAAAGATATAGATTAATTACTCAGCGACACTTGCAACGTTTAAGTAAAATCGAATTTAAAAACGTCATACAAAAGAAGCGTCTCAATAAGGGAAAAGTCAATCTATTTTATAATACAGATAACAATAATTTGTTACAAGACCATAATGTGGGTATAATAACTAGTGAGCCAACAACTTCTCAAAAAAATGCAAACAATTTTCCTGCGCAAAGCAAGCTTTCTGTAGATGTATTTGCCACTAATACGGATATCCCCCATAATGTACCATCATCAGAAAATTTAACTAATACGGATCTTACCCACATTGTACCTTTATCAAACAAATTAAGACAGTGGATCTTGCAATATAAGGTATCGCATGATTGCGCAAACGCACTGCTGACAATCTTAAGACAAGAGAACTTACGTCTACCTAAGGATTGCCGAAGCCTAATGCACACGCCACGTTCGTGTTCAGTAATTAATATAGGAGACGGATATTATAAGCACTTTGGTCTGATTAATGTATTAAATCACATACTATTAAAGCATGGCATAAAAGATTTCGACACCGACATTATTCAGATTAGCATAAATATGGATGGTTTGCCTATAAGCAATAGTTCTCGCAGTCAGTTTTGGCCAATTTTAGTTCGTATAATAAATATACTGGGACATCAGTTTTCAAAACCGTTTCCACTAGGGATATATTTTGGCAGTAGCAAACCGAAATGTTCGGGTGAATATTTGAAGTATTTTGTGGAGGATTATCTGGAGAACAATACGATACTAATCAATGACAAGATGATTAAAATTAAAATAGCACATATAATTTGTGATGCACCTGCAAAATCTTACATTCTCAACGTAGCAGGTCATAACGGATATTTTGGCTGCAATTATTGTACACAAGAAGGCGAATATTTAGATAAAAGAATGACCTTTTTGCAAACCGATGCGAGGTTAAGAACAGATACGTCATTTCAACTTAAGGAACAAGAAGAGTACCATAAAGGTGATACCCTTCTACTACAGCTTGACATTGGTTTAGTGACTTCTGTTCCTCACGATTATATGCACTTAGTGTGCCTAGGAGTGGTACAGCGTTTAATTAAATTTTGGATGACGGGGAAAAAAGATGTTAGGTTGAGTGATCAGAAAATAGAATTAGCAAATAATATGTTGCTACATTTGAGACCATTTATTCCAACCGAGTTTGCTCGATTACCCAGACCAATGACGGATATTTTATATTGGAAAGCAACAGAACTACGTCAGTTTCTATTATACACCGGCGTTATTGTTTTGAAGTCGAAGCTCACTAAAAAGTATTATAGACATTTTATGCTGCTGCATTGTGCTATAAAAATATTAATATCACGTGATTTGTATTTACGATATAAAGATGCAGCCCAACAACTCTTGATAGAATTTGTAAGTGATTATCCTTTGTTGTACGGCGCTACATTTGTGACATACAATGTTCATGGATTAGTGCATTTGGCAACGCAGGCAGAAATGCATGGCCCACTAGATAGTTTTAGTGCTTTCCATTTTGAAAATTACTTGCAAATATTGAAAAACCTATTAAAAAAATCGTCCAACGCTTTGCAACAAGTTTGTAATAGACTGGAGGAAGAAATGGATCATGTTCGCAATCAGCAAATGCCGCTTCCGTTGCTGTATCCTATTCCAACGCAGAAAATAGAGGAAATAAATGGTATTTCATATTTTAAAACTCTGAAGCTCGAACAATATGTAATTAAGATTAACGATAAAGATGATTGCTTTATGTTAAATAATGGAGATTTTATCAAAGTTGAGAAGATAGCAATGAAGAGAAATAAATATGTAATACTTGGAAGGCGGTTTTTAAATGTTGAAGAGATGTATTCAATTCCGTTTGATTCAAAAATTTTGCTGGAGTTTAAAACGGAAAATGCATTTTCGGAAGAGTATCCTGTAAAATTGGAAGACATTAAAAGAAAATGCATTTGCTTCCCTTTTGGAAGGAAGATTACCATCATGTCGCTGATGACCGATTTTAACTGACATGCGGACTATACGTATTAAGGTGGAACAAAAATGTTTTATTTAATCACAACGTAATACCTCTTAGTTTTATTACAGATATTTTAGCATTATAGATATCTTTAATTATATTTATATCTTTCTCTCCTACTAATTGTATTAATAAAAAACAGATGTTTTCTATTCGTAAAATTTTTCTGTTCAAATTATTTAAAACCATGTTAAATTATATCGGCTATGATGATATGCAAGAATGGTATGGTATTTTTCATAATTAAAAGATATATTTGGGATTGATACCAGCATTTAGAAATTTTTATCTAATTAAAAAAAGGCTGTCTGACTATACACTGACAACAATAATATTACCATAAATGACAACTGATTCTTGTCGATTTCTTTTCAAGTTTTTGCGGATCAATTCAGAACATTTATACATGGTGCAACTTTGGAACGTATTCTGAACAGAACATTTTTATTCCGAATAGGAAATATCTCTATATTAAAAATATTACACGGAGTGGTAGTTGCCAGCTGAACATATAACACAAAAGTATTTAAATTGCATTATCTAGTAATATACATATGTACTTCACTTCGATGCTTTACGTCCTGATTAAAAAAAAATTATTTTTGTTCCTCCGTAAAAGTATATATTATGTATGCATAAAACGTAATGAATTGTTGAGGTAAATATTTTGTGAATATTATTGTAGGTAAATATAGGTTTTTGCATAAAATTAATTATATGCATTATATTGCATTAAAATTTGTAATGCATGATATACTTCTGTTTTCATATACAGGCTGTGTATAATTGACGACAAATCTACACCTAGCGATGTACAATATTTAAAATTCTAAGTCGTAAATCTAAGTCTGAAAATGTCCGAAAACGAGCTGTTATTTTAGTATATGTAGCAGGCCTACTCTTAACAGATTATATTTCTTTTAGAACACATACACGGTCGGCTCGTTTATCAACGATGATGGCGATACAATTATTGGGGCGTTTCCGTCCTCCTGGCTTGTAGTAGAAAATGGCGAAAATTTCTCCTTCTGGCCGCGGAAGAATTTCGCTCAGGCCATAAAAAAGTGCCAGAAAGTAGGTGCGAATTGGAAGAAATTTAAAGTGGAAATACTAAGTCAGTATGGTAAGCACTCAAAAAAGTGTATAACAAACAAGAAATGACATTTTTAATTTTGAATTATAGATACTTACGAAGATGCCAAGAAAAAGGAAATACGGCTTAGTGTTGCCTCTGAATCTGAGGACATAGGCCAAATGTACGGCAGAGGACATAGAGAACGAAAGAAAAGGGTATTGTCGTCAACAAGTGAAGGTAATATATATATATATATATATATATATATATATATATATATATATATCAGCTAAATACACCATGTAAAACTGAATGTAAGAAGTAGCTGTTTCTCTGGTTATGATTAAATTAAGCATGAAAAGTTTTTCCAGTCCAATTTACACATAAAATGTGCAATTATTCAATATTGAAGCAATTACCGTATAAAATACAATTGATATGGGGGATTTGATATATGTACGTACAATTAATTACACGTATTCTGGAAACGAATATTTTCAAAAACATTTAAAAACATATGTTCCTATTTGTAACTCAATCCAGGGACTTGCTATATAGTATCATTAAGTACATAAGTTAATTTGAATCAATATTGTTTAATTATATGACTAATAATATATTCTTCAAATTAAATAATGGAATAGATAATTCTAATTTATCAGAAGGTTGCACAAACCCATCGTTGCATCTGCATTTTTAACACTGCCATTATTAACTCTATTTTATTGTTCACAGCATCGGAATCAGAATCTGAACCACCAGTACATGTCCTCCGCGATAAATATACAAAATTAAAAAACAAGTACTTTAAATTTGACAGGACTGCTGTTACAAAAGAAAGGTTTAACGAACTTGTTGAAAGTAAGTTCCTGTTATCCACTTCATGTCAATATAATGTTTTAATATTTTAATTATTTACAGAATTTTTTGATAATGATGATCCGGAGAGGTACATAGATTTAACGGGAAAAGAAAATGTTCCACCACAAAATATACACCATAAAAGACAAACTGAAAACGAGACACAGCCGCCACCACCAAATATACACGATAAAAGACGAACTGCAAACGAGACACCACCGCCACCACCACCACAAACTGAAAACGAGCCACAGCCGAGTAACTACGAGGGTATGTAGGAACTTAGATATAGATGACAGTATTTTTATTTAGTGTGTTATTTTAGGTACCATGCAAGAAGTACTTAAACAACTGATCTCCATAAAAAACTATGCAATAAAAAACAGTGAGGCCATAGAACATTTGACAAAACTAATCTCAGCGAAGGAAAATAATACAAAACATGATGACCAAAGACAACTAATATTCGAAAGTGAAATATTGGCAAAACTACCACTAAAATTAATTGATGACCTAAAGGTCGTAGACACAACCGTGGAAGGGTTCTGCACGGAAATGGCAAGTATTCACTTTATTAATTATTGATTATGTTATGAGCCTTAAGCATGACTCATGTTGAAGGGGTTAATGGAAAGAATTTGTAGGTAATGTTATGATAATCATATTCAGTGGCTTAAATCATGATGCTTAAGTTAATGTAAACTAAGTGATCCACTGTGCCGTTTATGACTACCTATACATTCTTTGTTAAACCATACATGTTATACCGTATGTCCCTTTGAAGACGCAACATAATTTTAGTCTTCTTAAATTGTAGCAAAGACTATTTCGAAAGATTGGCGGTGTCACAGCCCGGGAAGGAATGAAAATGTGCCTCAGAATGATATTCAGCAATGCATTGGCAAGACAATGCTCTTGGCACGGTGCCAAGCACAACTTCCCCCTAAAAAATCTAACCATTTTGAAGGTTCTTAAAAGTATGTAACGCATTTTATCCTAATACTATTATACTTAGCATGAAGTGACTGACATTACATACATGTTTACGTTTGGCAATAATTGTGGTATTTGCTTTTGTAGATGTGATGTTGGACCAACATGTTAATTTCACTGAAGCAGAGTTTGTAGGTTTCATTCAAGTATGGTTTCGGCACGCACACCAAAGATATTTAAGAGAAGGCGGAGCCAATCAGGTAATTACCGCAATTTTATAATTCAAAAATAAAGTGGTTAGGATTGTCTTTTCAGTTTGATGTTTATGTATTCATGTACATAAACTCATACATATGCATACCGATGGCCTAGCTGCAATACTACGGATCACCTATACTTTATTAAGGTGATGTACGTGGCAAGTAAGCCATCGATATATGTACCATAAACTGGGGTGGCTTTGGCTATTGTTAGGAATTTATTTGTATTGTTCAGATTTTGTTGATACTTCAGTGTATTTTTTTGTTGTTATTAATATTTTAGATACTTATCTTGTATACAAATGTCCGTAATGTTAGTTAGATAATAATTTTTAACTATGGTCATGCGCCACCAAAGTTTACCGGTACTTCATTTTCTCTCTAATATTTTTGCACTTTTCCTATTAGGAAAGGGTGCCTGCAGATGACTCCGGCAACAACGTCATGGCCTAGGACTTACAATTCCTAACACCTATTGATTGTATACTCAGAATTATTGTTTTGTTTGTTAATATATATATATTTTATATATGTTATCTGTATCGAGTCGAATGAATACATTTTCTTTTTTAATTTTGGGTGTTGTTTTGCATCTATGCTACAAACAAATTAACCTTACTCTTCTTATCATATGAAATTGCTTAAACCTAATTAACACTATAATTTTTAAAAAGTGATATGATTCTGTTATTAACAAAGTTGTAATATTACCAGAAATACGATATAGATGTACTGAAGGTACGTATTAAATTGTGTATATACTTTAGGCCACATATTTACCAGCCGATGAATATGAAGAAACGGTAAGTATATGGCACGATATGATTTGCATAGTGTGCACATTATTCTACTAGCACACCTGCTTATTGATGTGCGTTAGAAGATAAGTGTCATATCCACTCCAAAAGTCATTCTTAGAAACACTTTAAACACTCTTAGAGGATCATTACTAAAAAAGAAATTCGAACATCTATGCAATAATGGCCATGTCCATCACACACGCCGGTATGACACCGGTAAGGTACCGATGGATTAGCGGTGACGGTAATCGGAATTTTGATCGTGGATGCATTCATGCGAACTTCTTCTTCGTGTCATGGCCACTACGTGACAGTGTCACGAAGACGATGATCAGGAGCGTATCCGTATCCAGGTTGACAATAGGTGACAATAGTGATTATCGCCACCGCTGATCCACCAGCAACTTATGGGGACACACCGGTACATCGCCATTATTAGAGAACTTCGCATAACCGTCATAATGTAATATTACATGCATGTTTACTGCATACATATATGAAATATTATTAGAGAACATCGAATAACCGTTAAAACGTAATATTACATAAATGTGTACTGCGTACATATATGCAATATTATTAGAGAATTTCGCATAACCGTAAAAATGTAATATTACATAAATGTTTATTGCGTACATCTATGCAAGATTATGAGAGAACATCATTATGATGACGGTTACTAACCTCACATAACTATCAAAATCTAATATCACATAAAGGTTTACTGTATACATCTGTGCGACATTATTGGAATACATCCCGTAGTCGTCCAAATTGTATATCTCACACATGTTCATTGTTAACATCTATGCGATTAGCTGTTTTTAGTTGAATGTGAGCGACATAGGCGGTTTATGAGACATCCCGGCGACATTTTTGGGATCTATTACAGGATGTTCAATTTGTGACTTCAACATCTCAGGAACATCGCTGCGATGTTTTTGTGCTGGCTGGG